>VDFB02321040.1:83696-139282 GCA_007258455.2 Sequoia sempervirens | reverse complement strand
TCAACTTAACTTGAAAAAATATTTTTACAAGGTTGTAGCCCTCAAAATAAGCTTTCCAACAAGTATACTTTTGATATGTTTTCATTTTATCATGTATTTAATTTTTAACTTTTATTGAACATAGGTTTTTTTTTTCCTAATATCAAGCTCTTCGTTGTGCAGAGGCTGAAAAATAGTAAAAAATTGTAAAAAAAAATTCAAAAAATATTTGTGTTGGACTTAGGGAACATTGAGAGGGAGGGGGGTGAATGAGTGTTCAACAAATCTAAACTTCAAATCCAGATCTTAAACTATTTACAACACATAAACAAAAATAAAGATGCAAGCACATGAACAAGATTATCAAAGCACCATAACACCAATATTTTTACATGGAAACCCTATTAGGGGAAAAACCATGGTTGAGATTAATCCACAATTTATATAGTCTGTTAAAAGTATGAATAAAAGGGAATGCACATGCATTCAAGCACACTGCCTAGAGCTCATTGCTCAAAATAAGAAAGGCTCACTGCCTTACAAAATGTTTATGATTACAAAAAAATGTTGAATTGAGAGGATAGCATCTCTAAATGCCTAGATTCAGTTCCAATGAAGCTCAATAGATGATCTTCAACCCTTCTGAGTGATTCTATATTTCTGCTCTGCTCTGCTACGCTCTTCTCTATTTTTCTTCCCTTTTAAATATGTGCATAGATCGCTCAATCACCCTTCTAATACTCGCACACACATTTGTTCTATTCTTCACACATTCACACACTTCCAAACTTGCTTTTCCTTACCCAAAATGAATTACGGATCTCATTTATATATCCGCTAGCAAGAATTTGATTACTATATGTCGACTTCACACAAAATATAATATTCTCCACATGTTGGCTCAAATTATGAACAATTTATAATGTGTACCCATACAAGTCAGCCACGACATAGCTGGGGCCCAAAATAAAATTCCCGAACATAGAAACATTTAAACAATCATCCCTTATACATCCACGACATGCTACATTGACTAGGTCGACCATAATGAACAAATAATTAGAAAATCATTTTTTTGGATCTCCTTACTCATACACCGATTAAGGCAACATCACAAAACTTACCAATAAGGTAACATACATGCTTAACAACCTATCCTGGGGATCCACAACACAAGATGATGATCCAGTGAAGCATACAGATTGACATACTAACTGAATACCATGTTCTTCATGTTCTTTGTCGGTAATAAATTGTACTTAACTTTAATTGCTAGTATGACCAAGTTCGGATCTACAGACCACAATAGTGACTTCAGTTTCCATCAATGAAAACACTAGAAGCCATACCAATAATCTCCTTGAGCCATATGCCAACAATTTGTTCCCTCCATATTGATGTCCTTGTTTCACCAAAAAGAAAAAGGATTCGACATATACATAACAAGTTATGTTGTACGACACACATGTATGTCTAAATTACAGTTATATACTGACTTCAAAACTTAATTAAAAAAAATATGTAACCAAAAATCATGAAAATAGTTCCATTCCCTCTATATTGATGTTGAGAATATATATTTCAAAAATTTAGAATTTTATCCTTTATAGAAAAAAAGTTATGTTATAAGAGACACGTATCTTTTAAAAATGTTGTTTTTTGTTTAAACTATTAAAAAGATGTTGAGATCTTATAATTTATTTGGGAATTTTTAAAAATATATACTATAATCTATACAAAAATCACATGCAAACCACGAATACACTCATCTTGGCACTTTAACTTTCAGTTTCCAGAGGTCCCTACATGGAAGATCCAGCCAAAATACTGACGCAAACGTCCATCTCAAAACTCCAAACCATGATAAAACCTTCACCTCAAAATTGATAACCATTTACTGCAACAACAACCCATTGAAATACATTTATGTATACTTCAATTAATACCTCATAAAATTTTACTAGCCACTAAACAGCAACCAAGCTGTCACACTGCATCTGTGACTACCACACTCTCTAGAATCAATTTGTAGAAATTGAAAAATTTCCTAGTCTGCGAGCATCATTTTTTTGTTATCTTGGTCTTCTTTATTACATAATGAAATAATATTAATTATTTAATTATGGGCTTTATTCAAGTTCTTCTATTAATTAAATAATTTTTAATTATTTAAATAATTCATTTCTTTGTCTTTATTCTCCTCTGATCAATTAAATAAATGGAGTATTTATTTAATTGTGTCCTAACACTTTTTCTTTCTATAATTAAATAAATCATCATTTATTTAATTGTTTTTTTTCATTATTCATCTATAATTAAATAATTATAATTAAAATTATTTAACTCCCTCTTACCACTTTTCCTCTATTAAATAATTAATTTGACTTAATTATTTAATTCATGTTTCTTCATTTGCCTCTATATTTAATTTAAATAGTTACATAATAACTTTTAAATTAAATACTATTTTCCCTTTCTCCATAAATAAATAATCTAAAATGATTATTTATTCTTATCTTTTACCAAATTAAAAATATGGTTAAAGATTCCTTCCATGAATTAAATAATTTATTTAATTCTTCCACTACCTTCCCTGCACTTTCTCCTTTCGAATCTGGTTAGTTGATTCCCTCTGGTCTTCTTTTGTTCTTGACTATTCATTCATAGCCATCCCTAGCCCACTACTTTGTGGTGTATGAATCCTCCACCATTGATCTTGACATCTTTCTAGAAGATTGATCTTGTCCATCCATTCAAATATCTTTTCTATAAATGAAGGTATTTTCTTCCATTTTGGGTTTACAACCACATTCTCCAACATTTGTGCTACTTTATCACTATCACTTCTAGGTGTTCAAATACTTCAAATTTTAAGGAAAGTTTACAAAAGTATATTTGAGGAGAGGCAAGGAAGGTTATTAAGTTCAACATGGGAAATTTTCTATCTTATTGATGTTTATTTGATTTCTTTTCTTGATTGTTCTTGCTTGCTTTAGATTTGGGATTTTTAGCTTTGATCTTAAGTAGAGTGGTTGCTGCTTGATCTTAGCTACTATGGTTTTTAGATTTCCCTCTCTAACATTTGGTGAACCCAACATGAAACTTACAAAATTTACAGAGAAAACTATGTGCTTGTTTTTGTTTTTGCTATGTTACAAGTTTGTGAGCCGCATTTGAAAAAAAACTGAAGGTGGAGTGGCAAAAATTTGAAAAACACCACAACTGAAGGGTCTTAAGCTGCAATCATAAAAAGAAAGAGTGACACAATGGATAAAATATAAGCCACATTTGTTGTACAGTGGTCCGTATTCATCACTTCCTAAGTCACATTTGTGAGCCACAACTAACTATTAAGGAATAACTTTTGAGTTTTGAGTTTTCTTTCATTTTTAATTTTTAGGTTTGTCTTAGATTAGGGTTTTTGGTTTGCTAATTTATTTATTTTTCAGCGTGTGTCTTTCATCAAGGAGGCCTAACTTGTGGTTTTGCAAGATTTTACTTGTTTTTATTTAAAATAGGGAAACATTTTTATTTTTCAACACAATTCATGGAGCTTTAAATTGCATACACATTCATGAGGATCTACAATGAACACAAATTGCATTCACACTTCATGGAGATTTGAAATGAACACAAATTTCATTTACATTCATGGGATCTAAAATGAACAAAAATTGCATTTACATTCTTGACGATTTAAAAAGCATACAAACTGCATCTACACTCATTCCATTTTAAAACAAATAAAAACTTTTTGTATTACACTCACTGGGATAAAATGAACCACAAATTGTATTTGAGTGTTTTCTTAAAGTAGGCACATTTCAATTTAGGTTTAATAAATGAATGGTTGTCTACTGTGTTTGGTGCACTTGCACACTTTTTGTTAGTCGATACCATAAGGTGAAGTGAGAGTATTCTCTCCCCTTATGCCTCATGCAATCTTGGGTGAAGAGAAATTATTGCATCTTATTTTTCTTCTTAGTTGGGCCTGCCTAAGAGGCATGTCTATATGAAGAACTCAAAGGTGACTCAAACCGGTTTTTCCCTTGGGGCAGTATATAAAAGGATAAGATGAAATGTCAAGTCCAATTGCTATTAGCTTTCACCATATAGTGCCAATCGAAATAGGGATGTACCTTTGCATATAAGTGCCCCTAGTAAGGTTGGTTAAAGCCTTAAGTGGCTTGTTGGACACTTGCAAGGTGGAATGTCCACGAGTTGTGACTAGACACCATTTTAGTATCCACCCTTATTTCTTAACTTATGTTGGTGTCACTCTTAGTACATGGGATGTAGCACTGCACCTTGAAAGTTACTCACCATTTGGTTCCCTTGAGTGAGATATGAATCCTTAGCTTAACATAAGTTACTTGATTTAGACTTGTAACTTTCCAAGGAGAGGGTGATTGGGTCATCCTTCCATTCCAAGTGGCCCCTATCTGTCCACTCTCATAGACAAGAGGTGATATATAACCCAAAAGGGTGTCCCTCCCTTGCGTCGATGAAGATTCCAAGCTATGGGCCAAAGTGTCGCACCATTATACATTGACCTTAGGGATAGGTAGAGCTTGATTGTTTTTGATATGTGTTTATACCACTAGAAATTGGGGTGAATAACCCTCAAATGTACACATGCACATTTCAAAATTGTCACAAGTAAATAGCCAAACCAACATGTTTTCAAAGTTTTTTTAGAATATTCTCATTCACATTTCACAATTTTTCCAAAACAAAAACTAGTTCAAACCATAAACTTGCAAATTAGCTCTTTGTTAACCACATTTGATGAAAATAGACCCGCAACTAAAAACTGAGTCGCATTTGTTCACCAAAAAACTATAATTGATATTCTGTATCACATTTGAGAAACACATACTCGCATATGTTGTGATTCACCACATCTATTAACTAGAAATATGCATCTTAAAAAACTGCACTTGTAGAAAAGTGAGCCGCAATTGCCTGGTTATCAAAATTTTAGAGAATACTTGCCCAATCTTGATCCAAATCACCTTGACAATGATCTTATCATCTGAACCTTAGACTTGCAGATTTTTACCAGTCCTTTTCCATAATTTTCATTTAGGATTTTATTACATTTAGGTTGCATTTTCTATCCTTATCTAGCATAATTAATCTTAAGATTGGCCTAGGTTGCACATACCTTTGAGATTTCAAACATAGGAAGCTTATCAAGCCTTTGTAAAATTCATGTTTGCTTATTTAGATTGTCATTGATCTTTATCTTTCAACCTATCAATCATTATCATCTTTGTCATTGTCAAAATTGGGTCTCAAACTTTTGTCTTAGTTTAGACTCATCTTATCAAAATCTTTCAATATTGGTCCTCATAAAGGTCAATGATAATTTGGTTTGTAATCTTGGATCAACATAGTTTGGTTAGCATCCTCTTTCTTAAATCTTAAATCCCATATCCTTAGTATCATTTGGAATCCATTAGTCTCATTTGCATACCATATCCTTTGGTCATCATCGTCCTTGTATTGTCATTTTACATCCTTATATATCCCAAAAATTAGAAAATATATATATATATATATATATATATAGCTTAGTCTCATACCATCTTGCATTTGCTATCTTGAATCAACATAGCTTAGTTAACATCCTTTTTCTTAGATCTTAAGGTCCACATCATTAGTATCATTTGACATCCCTTAGTCGCCTTTAGCTTCATTTTCATACCATATCCTATAGTCACAAGGTCCTTATCATCATTGCATTCCAAACTTTATTCTTAGGTGCATTATCATTTTCATCCTCATATCCTTAAAATCCCCCCAAAAAATATCTCAAACATATCTTAGTCTCATATCCCACTTTACATTTATCATCCTTGCACCCTCATTTTCACCTTGCAAGTCTTACATGGTTGAAACAAGATCACGAGAAAAAAGAAAAGACATGGATTCTTCAAGTGATCCCTTTGCTAGTCCAAATCATAGCACCAACCTTGGATCAAATTCAAATCAATCTTCACCATCACCACAAAGAGAATCATCAAACACATTTGATAACCTTGGCTTAACATAATTCAATAAACACTTAACTCCAGAAGAGACTGAAAGAGCCTCCCAAGATCCAAAGATTATACACATTGTAGATGAGCTTGTTAGTACTGATCCAAACAAATTATTTTATGCACTAGCCAAAAAAGGTGTCAAACTTCCTCAAGGCTATTATGTTTTTACACTTGTAGAGGGAGTTACATAGTACTAAACCAAGGTTATATCAAAAAAAAATTCTCATTAGGAATGCCATCCTCACACCAAATATTCACTAGCCTACCACTTGGGACAACAACCCACATGGAAACAAATGTACACATTCCTAATCCACCAACATTTGGAAACAAGAGAACTCATGCCACAACACAAGGAAATTTTTTTACATTTAGTGCCTCATCATCAAATCTCATGAGTATGGCATTCACAAATCCTCTATTCTAAAACAAAATTCAAGGGTCCACACCTCAAAATCAACCCAATAAATCATGGAGGATTCATATTGTTCCACAAAAGGTACCAAACCAAGGCCATATACCATCATTTCAAAATCCAAATCAAGGCCCTACACCATCATTTAAAAATCCTAATCAAGGCCCTACAACATCATTTCAAAATCCAAATCAAGGACCTTCACCTCAATTTCAAAAAACAAATCAAGGTCCCACATCATCATTTCAAAATACAAACCAAGGTCCAACATTTCAATTTCAAAATACCATCAAGGTCCAACACCACAATTTCAAAATTCCATACCAAACACAAACATGACTTTTGGAACAAACACAAATACCAATCCCATTCCAATCAAACCAACACTGATACAAAATTCACTTATCAACTAGGAAATCAAGGTCCCATAGCACAAAATGTCACTTCAAATCCAACATTTGATCATCTCAACATCAAAACCAATGCCCTCATGAAAAATCAACCAAACACAACACTATCTATCACGAAGACCTTGATGTAACAAATCTAATAAATGCAACAACAAATGACAAACATACAATTGGGGACAACCAAGAAGACATATTCTATAGATGAATTGTGTCCTTATCCATTTGACAAAAATCTATACATGCCACCTTTCCCTCCACATTTTACTCCACCAACTCTTACCAAATACAAAGGAAAAGGGGATCCAGTGAAACATATATCATAATTTAACATGGAATGTATGGACATTGCATATGAGCCTACTTATTTGATGAGACTATTTCCATGAAGTCTTGCAAGACATGCTATAGATTGGTTTGCACACCTTCCTCTAAGGATTTAGGCATGGGATGACTTGGCTGATAGATTCATTAATAACTTTTCCTTTAATATAGAAAGTGACACGACCCTTGCAAAACTATGCACCACTAAACAAGATGAGGGAGAGTCACTCACATCATTCTACCAACGATGGCAAAGTATGGCTAGCAAATGTCCTTGTCACATACCTGAGAAACAATTAGTCCCCATGTTTTTAGAAAACCTTAACATAGAATTAATGACTCAACTCCAAATAAAGTGTTGCAAAACCTTTGAGGATATCATTGAAAAATGTGTCTTTATTGAGAAAGCTCTTGTGGCAAAAGGACTAGTCAAAGTTTCCCAAGAAACACCAAGGGCTAATAATGGCAAAGGAAAATTTTGGTTCCAAAAAATAATGTCACTAATGATGGAGTTGTTGATGCAAAAGTGGTAAACAAAGGTCACCCTACCATTTACCTTAAAGGTCCCTCCACATCAAACACATCAAACACATCAAATACCCAAACACAAAGTCAAGATCAAACATTGAATGCAATCCAAAATAACCAACAACATAGAGGACCTCCATACACTAAGAGAACATACACTCCCTTGGGTGAACCTTGTATGACCTAAAATTTCCTACAATTTTTGTAAAAAATTTAGGTTCCCATGATGAGAAAATTGATTGCAACGCTCATAAATACAATTGTGAAATCTGCTCCAATGACCTACATTGAACAATCACAACTTAAAACCTATTGAATTTCATGCCAAATCACTTTGCAAGCATATTTATTTGTCATATGTGAGTGTGTACACCTAATTTCAACTTCCCACAATCATTTTTGATAGGGTTTCAAAGTACTAAGTTGGAGGGTTTTGGAAAAGGTTTGTTGGCTGCACAGTGTTAGATCTACCAAAAAGGTCAACTTTGGAGGACAATATCTATGAGCTCGATGACCTTCTTGAAAAATTGATTAGCATTTCAAATTCTCCCCATATTAATGCACTTTCATTCTAATTTTCAAATCCCCAGTATCTCATTTGATATTTTTTCAAAGCCAAAATCAAATGGATTTTACACAGTTTTGGCATCTGCATTTCTAAAAAAAATTCACAAAGGTCACTTTTGATCATTAATATTTGGTAAAGGAAGTAAATTGATTAAAAAATATTCTACACATGTTTTCATTTGACTTAAATGAATTGACTCCCCAAGTGGCAGCCTCCCATGAAGAGATTTGATATTTTTCCAAGATGACGAGTTGATGAGTTTCAATTGGGTTTCATAGGTGCAATTTCCAAAAGCAATTGAGTAAGCAACTTTGGGAATTAATATCTTGCAATCTAGATAGATTCATGCAATTCTATTCAGAAACCATTTTTCCTATCATCAACCAATGTGTCAGTGAATTTTCGTGGCTTTGGGAGAGTGTTTGATCAAATTTCCAAGGCAATTCTGGAGGCTACTTGACTTGTTTTTGTCACAGTGAGAAAATTCAGAAAGCAAACTCTGTTGAGTACCCACTAAGATTTAATATGCATTTCATGTTTTGATGGAATAAGATGCCATGAAAATCAATTATGTGTATCCAATGCAATATATCCCATGTCATTCAAGTTTCATTTTAGCAATCAGTTGATACAAAGACCTCACCAGAGAGTTTCCAAAGAAGTTGAGTGAAGGATCTCAAATTTCATAAAACATATAGTTCTATATCCTACCCAAGTTGGGAAGCTTATATGTAAGTGTAAATTGGTATCTTGAGATTTTGAAGTGGATACAAATTTTCTAAAACATGATTAAAAAAGGTTACAGCCTTGTGACCCCTTTGATATTAAAGGATATATATGAAAGTTGTCATAATAGAAAACTAATAAGACCAAAAGAGACAAAGGATGAAGTCTTGATAATTTCCTCTATATGCATCAAAGTTTCACTTTCAATTTTTCAAGGGTCTACTAAGTGGTTTTCAACCTAGATTTCATGAGTGGCCATCCAATCAAGATTGATGAAGGCAGCAAGGAGTATGTTGAGTTCATGCACCTTCCTAGAAAGAAATTCATTGATTTTGCAATGGTAGGGAAGGAAATTGTTGATGAGACTGATCAAGTCACTGGTCGTACAAAGCAAATATCAACTATACCAATTCATCTTAGTATTTTCTCACCTAATGTTGTAAACTTGATTTTGATTAATCTCCTTGGATTGACAAAAGTGGTTGTTGAAAGGAAACCTAAAAGCATTGCAGCTAAAAAAGAGAGCATGGTTCAATCTTATATTGAGAAGCCAAATTTGATAATCTTAGTTATTTCTCCTGCGAAACAAGACCTTTCCATATCTGATGCTATTAAGATATGTCATGAAATAGATCCTAAAGGAGAAAGAACTCTTTGAATCTTAATGAAGGTAGATCTGATGGATAAGGAAACCATTGTTGTTTATATTTCGAAAGGAAAAAAAACCGATCACTGGTAGAATTTGGCAAATAAATGACTAGGTGACTAAAAATTTTAGTCACAACAACTAAAAATGAATAAAATTATATTCATTTTTTGTAACTCACCTATAAATGAGTAAATATATGACTAATCTAGTCACTAACTAAAAAATTATTTAGTCACATAAATAATAATGACTAAATAGTTAGTCATCAAATCCAAATTAGACAAAAATTTTAAAAAATAATTCGGCCAATTATTGGTGTGATGTATTGTGCGAGATGTATTGGAACAATTATTCACATTCATTTTAGATTCATTCATCTCACTTGACCTTGCTTGATTTATTAGCCTGGCATGAGGCATTTTGATCAGATATAACAACTACTTGCATGGGCAATCAGATTTGGAGATGACCTACAGACTTGTGGAAAAGGAATTCAGTGTTTGTTGCAATGAGCTTGAATTCGCTAAGGCCCTTTGTAACAAAATCGGATTTGGGGATGCCCTCTGTAACGAATTTAGAGGTAATTTGAAACCCTCATTACATTAAACACAAATTCAAAATTCTCATTACATTATACTGCTCTTAATAATGCTCTTTTACAATCTTTCCATTGTTCTGCTTCATAATGTGTTCGAGCTAAATATAATAAAATTTGGGTGTCAATGCCAAAATATAATTTCACAAACAATTTTGATACATTTTCACTGCAAGCGTAAACTATCATCATGTAAAGTAAACATGTCCTAGATTTACCCACACATCAAACATATGAACAAATATGTTTCCTGCAATAGCTTCTTGTACCTATGTAAATATTTCCTTTGCAATATCAAATTGACCCCTTTTAGCTAGCACAATGGCTACCTCATTTGCAACATAAAAATTTCCTGGTCTCTATGCCAACACTTTACAATAAAATTCTCTAGCATTCTCAAGATGGTGTTCCTCCACCTTTGGATCCCTCCTCTCATTGGGAAAAGCTACAAAATAATTCCAATTTCCAAGCGAAATGTCAACATAAGAATTCTTTGCATCTGATTAACTTTGTGCGGCTTTAATTGTTTCTTTTTCTTTAAGCCAATCATCTATTTTTAGTTCCATTTTTCCAAGCATAGATAAAGAATTTGATGAGTTTTTATCCACCTTAAGTTCATCCCCAATCAATTCTAGTCTTATTTGGATCTCATTCCAAGCCTGAGCCATTGCTGCAAGATGTAGATATGCATCCACATAATCAGGAAACTTGAACAATATTAGCATGTATAAAAGATTTTATTTTTCAGTATCATGTAGTTGTTCAAACAACCTAGCAAGATTAAATAGTGTTGTGACTTTATCCCATGGTAACTCAAGTGAAACACCACCTTCTTCTAGTCGATGGAATAATTTCATATCCTTAAAGAGTACGGGAAAAACTATAGAATTTGAATTACGGATCTTATTTATGAATTCAACCCAAATGCCATTTCCTAATGCCTCCATAAAAGTTTGTTGAGAAAAATCTAGTTCATCATGCTAAAAATGAAGAACCCCAATTTTGTTTAACAATTGAATGGGTACTTCTTCTCTACTCTTCTTCAGAAGATACTTTTCTATCTTAAGAGAATCTAAGGCTGCACTGAGGTCTGGCGATATTAATAATTCACCCATCTTGATAAATGCATGGGCATCACATGGATCTATGTGAGTTCTCTTTCTTAATTTCTAAAGCCTTCTCTGCCTACCCTTGCTGAACATATATATGGCCTACAAATTTTCATCTCTCACGGTTCTCAGGGTGGACCTCTAGAACCTTTTCAAAAATTTAGAGAGAACTCTTAATATCTCCCAGCTTCAATTGAACTTGTCCAAAAAATCCTATGGCCTCTGGATTTCCTTGACTAATGTCATGTACTAGTGGCCAATGGTGTCACAATCACCTTTACTACAATAAGATTGTGTAAGATTATAATATGAATAAGATTTCATGAGAGGGTGATTAGTTGAAACAAGAGTTGTCTCAGTCAACTATTCCACAAGAAAAATTTTCTCTGTAGTGAAGAAAAAATGGTTTGCTAAATGATTCAATGCCATTGCATAGTACAGGTATAATTCAAAGGGTCTACGAATATTTTCCATTCCTTCATGAACACTACCTTTCTCACTAGCTGTGAGAATCCTACAAGTAAAAAATGCACAAGACTGACCACAAAAATTTATGTATAGGTAGAACATCATTTCCTAATGCCTCCATAAAAGTTTTTTGAGCCAACTCTAGTTGATCATGCTCAAAATGAAGAACCCCAATGTTGTTTAACAATTGAATGGGAACTTCTTCTATGTTCTTCTTTAGAAGATACTTTGGCATCTTAAGAGAATCTAAGGCTGCATTGGGGTCTAGAAATATTAATAACTCACCCATCTTGATAAATGCATAGGCATCATGTGGATCTATGTGAGTTTCCTTTCTTAAAATTTACAAAGCCTTCTCTGCCTAGCCTTGCTGAGCATATATATGGCCTACAACTTTTAAGCTCCCACAATTCTTAGGGTGGACCTCCATAACATTTTCAAAATTTGAGAGAGAACACTTAAGATTTCCCAACTTCAATTGAACCTGTCCACAAAATCTTGTGGCCTTTGGATTTCCTTTACTAATGCCATGTAGTAGTGGCTAGTGATGTCATAGTCACCTTTACTATGATAATATCATGCAAGATTATAATATGAATGATATTTCATGAGAGGGTGGTTAGTTGAAAAAAGAGTTGTCTTAGTCAACTATTCCACAAGAAAATGTTGCCTTGCAGTGAAGAAAAAATGATTTGCTAAATGATATGCCATTGCATAGTATGGGTATGATTCAAAGGATCTATGCATCTTTTCCACTCCTTCACGAACACAACCTTTTTCACTAACTATGAGAATCTTATTGACATCAATTACAACACCTTCATACTTGTAACAACAACTCTAAACACATTTTCCATGTGTGATAGGTTGAATATATGTGTTAGAAAATGAGCAGCAAACAAAAGAGTGCAAATAAACACTAAAACAACCTACACCTCAAGATTAGCCTAAGTTGGAATCAACACAAAGTAAGAACAACAAAATGAAACCTTTACCTTGTGTCGAATCGATCCTTTGGTTGGCCTTTTGATCTTCAGTGTTGTGTGCTCCTTGTATGACAGGATATGCAAGCTAGATGATGATGTGAGGATGGATGAAAATGGATGAAAGCATGAAAATGGCTAAGTATGAATTCTAGAGAAATTTTGCAAGTGTTTGGCTACAATGCATGATCTCCCTCAAAAAATGAGAGAAAAGAGGGGGTATTTATAGAGATTTTGGAAATCCCTAGGGAAATGGATGGTCAAGATTGAACCACCAAGATCAAGATGTAGGGCTAAGGTGAGTTGAGAACTCACAAGTTCTCACATCTTGACATGTGACAAGTGATATGGCCTAAAAGGGGTGATGTGTACATGAGGTGGAAGGATAGTACATGACATGGAGAGGGTACATGGTACCTTGGGATTGGGACAAGATCTCCTCATAAAGGAGGTACTTGTTCCCATGTGGGTGAGAGGACATGCGAGAAATTAAAATTCCTCAAATATCCTTATGGGGATGAGAGAAGGAATTTAAAATTCCTTTAAATGCATTGGGAAATTAAATGTGAATTAAAAATTCACATAGGGAATGGAGATGCCTTGTCCAAAAGGAGAAAGCACTTAATAGAGTTGACTTGATTAAGTGATTAAGGTTGTGCAAGTACTTGATTAGATTGATTAATGAAGATTAGAAGAGGGTTCGATTTCACATGTGACTTGATGTGACAAGTCAAAGATCACATGGGGAAGAGTAATGAAAGATTAGAGGAGGGTTAGGTGGCTAAGAAAGATTAGAGGCCAACTTGCAAAAGTTGGAGGATGTGACACATCCTAATCAAGGATTAGGCATGTGCACATCTTGATGATGAGATTAGGAGAATAATTAGGCTTAGATAAAAATGATGGAGGATGTGACATAAAGGGAATTAAATAAATGTCATATTTATTTAATTCATTTGATGAAAGGGGGAAGTTATTTAATTATTTAACTAGATACCTTAGGGATTAGAAGAACTTTAGAGGGATTAATTAAATAATAGTGATATTACTTAATTAATGCGGATAAGGGGATGTTTAGATGAAAGGGAATAAATCTGGATAAATCAAGTGTCCAAATTTAGGTGTCTACACCATGATTTTACTTTCTCTCTCTTAGAAGATAATTTTTTTCACATGATGCTTTCTCCCCCTTTGATATCAAAGGAAAAGGTGAAAGATGTTTTACATTGATTTTCCCTTTGACATTAAGAACAAAATACTCTTTCAATGACAACACATAACACTACCTACTCCCCCTGAGAGGTAGCCACCAAACATTAGTCTAGAAGAAAGATAGATCCATAGACCCACCAGACTAATGCATCTCCATATGCATCTAGTTCAAGAAAGGAGGGGAACTAACCCCTAATTTCTCCTGGTGATACTCAAAAGTATCTTTAGGAAGAGCCTTAGTAAATATGTCAGTAACCAAATCCTTTGTAGGTACATACTCAAGCTTTACTTCATCCTCCACAACCTTTTCTCTCAAAAAATGATACCTTATTGATATATGCTTTATCCTTGAGTGCATCACTAGATTCTTTGAAATGTTAATTGCACTTGTATTATATCAAAAGATAGAAATGGGATCATCACACATTACTTTGATATCTTTCAATGTCTTTCTCATCCACAAAACTTGTGTACAACAAGATGCCGCAATAATATACTCAACCTCTACAGTGGATAAGGAAATTGACTCTTTCTTTTTTCTCAACCATGACACCAATATGCAACCAAGAAAGAATGCACCACCACTTGTACTTTTTCTATCATCAACACAACCTGCCCAATTTGCATATGTATAAGAACTTAGTGTAAAATCAATATCCCTAGGATACCACAAACCATAATCCAGAGTGCCATTCAAATATTTGAATATCCTCTTAACAACAACATTTGTTTCTCTAGGATCTTCTTGAAATATAGCCACAAGACAAAATACATGCATTATATATAGTCTAATACTAGTTAAATACAACAATCCTCCAATCATATATCTCTATTTGTTCTTATCAGCCTTAGGTGAATCATCATCTTTACTCAGTTTGTAGCCAGTCACCATAGGAGTGCATACCGATTTGGAACCATCCATCCCAAACTTCTTCAACATTTCTCTTACATACTTTGGCTATGAAATAAAAGCCCCTTTCTCTGTTTGATTGATTTGCAACCCAAGAAAGAAATTCATCTCACCAAACATAGACATCTCAAATTATTTTTGCATCTCTTAGCAAACATATTGCACATTGTTTCATTTCCTCCAAATATAATATCATCAACATATACAACCACTATCAAGATCTTGGCATTTTCAATTTTGAAGTACAAATTACTATTTGTCATACCTTTATTGAAACCTTGTTGAATCAAATATTTGTCTAGCCTTGCATACCAAGATCTAGGAGCTTGCTTCAATCCATATGAGGCCTTCTTTGATCTACAAATCGTATTTGGTTGATCTAAAAACTGAAATCCTTCTAGTTGTTCCATGTAGACTTTTTCCTCTAATTCACCATTTAGAAATGAAAACTTAACATCCATCTGATAAACTTTAAAATATTTATGAGAAATATATGCTAAAAACATTTTGATAGCTTCCATCCTTTCAATTGGAGAAAAGGTTTCTAAAAATATATACCTTCTACTTGTGAGTAACTCTTACACACAATTATTGCTTTATTTCTAACCACTTTTCCATTCTCATTCAATTTATTTTTGAATACCCATTTTGATCCAATTATATTTTTATCTGTCAGTATAGGGGCCAATTCCCAAGTTTGATTCTTGTCAATCTAAATAAATTCTTCTTCCATATCTTTCATCCAATGCTCATCATTACATGCTTCACTCATTATCTTCAGTTCAACTTCAAAAAGTAAGCACAAATTTATTTCACCAGCAACAATAGCTCTGCTTCTTGTCAATACTCCTTTCCTCTTGTCTCTAATGATTTGACTTTTTGAATGATCTTTCTACACATATTTAGGTGTCTTTGGGGACACCACCGAAGCTTCTTCTTCTTCATTTTGCTTCTCCTATTCTTCCACAACTTCTTCTAATCTTATGCAATCAAGTTCATTAGATACATATTCATCAACTTCAATTGAATTCTTCACTGCTTCATCAACCTCGAAATTTTTCCTCTCTACAATCTTTCTCAATCTTTTGTTGAAACATTTGTAAGCTTTGCTTCTAGTATAGTATCCAAGGAAGATACTTTCATCACATCTAGCATCAAAATTCTCTGGATTTTCTTCATCCCTTCTGATATAACATTTTCTTCCAAATACCTTGAAATACTTGAGAGTAGGAATTCTTCCACACCATAGCTAATAGGGGGTCTTAGTACTGCTATCTTTTTCTTGAACTTGATTCAACACATAAACTGTAGTGTGAATAGCTTCTCTCTAGTACACTTTCGGTAGACCTACCTCTGTAATCATTGATCTAGCAGCTTCTTGAATCATTATGTTCTTTCTTTCAACAACTCCATTCTGATGAGGAGTTATAGGAGAAGATAACTATCTTTTTATTCCATGAACACAAAAAAGATTAGACTCATTGGAAGTGAATTCACCACCTCTGTCAAACCTCAAGAATTTAATTGTCAAATTTACTTCATTCTCTACCATAGCCTTAAATGCCTTGAATCTATCTAATGCATCAGATTTCTCTCTAAGAAAAGTAACCCATGTATATCTAGGATAATCGTCAAATAGAAGTGTAAAGTACATGTAACCTTGTAGACTTCTCACTCTTGTAGGACCACAAAGATCTATATGAATCAAATCTAGTAGTCCGGTAGTAGATTGTTCCTTTGACCTAAAGCAATTTCTAGCTTGGTTTCCAAATTGACAATTCTTGCAAATAGAATTATTAGGATTTGTAATCCTTAGTAAATCTTTCACAACTTGTACTGCACTGATTCTCACCATAATATCAAAATTCATGTGACACATTCTCTAGTGCCATAACCAACTATCATTAATCTAAGTCATAAAGCAATGTCCATCAACACCTTTAAGTTGACAAATATTCCCTTCAGACTTCTTACTAGCAGTAATCATTATTCCCGATCCTTTCCTGATTTCACATCTCTCATCCTCAAATACAAGATTATATCCTTTACTACACATCTATCCAACACTTCAAATATTATGCCTTAAAATCTTAACATAGTTTAAATCATTAGTATTATGCTTTCCATCAAAACTTACTAAACCTATCCCACAAATCTTAGCACCACTATCATCTCCAAATTTAACTAAGCCTCTATCATATTTTTTGAGTTTAACAAACTTACTCTTATCACTAGTCATGTGATGTGAACAACCACTATGGACAACCCAGTAGTTATTTTCTTGTTTAGCATGTAGGGAAAAGATCACAGTATCTTCATCTTTCTCCAGAGGACTTTCCTTCACCTACCTTTTAGAACTAGCAAGAGTAGATTCATATTTTATATCCAATAACAAGCATTAATTATCATCAAAATCTCCATAATCATATTCTTCATAAAAAATACTAGCATCTTCATTCACATAATATGCTCTCTTAATCATCTTCCCTTTTTTTTCTTTTCTTAATCTATGTTTATTCTTCTTAGCTCTTTCCAGACATTTCGAAGCGTAATGACCAATTCCTCCACAACTAAAGCATTTAAAAGTTAACTTACCTTCATACTTACCAGATCCCTTTTTCATTCTGCTTACAAAGTTATCTTCTACATCATCAAATTTCTCTTCATTTAGATCTTCAACTCTTTTAGCCTTAAAAGTAGCTTTGTCTTCGATCCATTTCTCAAGCTAGGCTTTCTCATTTCATAAGATGTTAGAGTACCCAAAAAATTATCTTTAGCATATGCATTATAATCTATATATTCCTCAATAACAAATACCTTTTCATTGTACACATCAGGGATAGTTCTAAGAATCTTCTTCACAATCATGGATTCATCCACTATAGCACCAAGTCTTCACATTCCACCTACTAGCTCATCCACTCTATGTACATAGGATTTAATGTTCTCATCTTCAAACATTTGCAGGAGCTCAAATTGTGCTTCCAAATTTTGCAACTTTGCTTCTTTAGCCCTTTCATCTCCTTCATGTATCTTTTCCAATTCATCCTAGACCTCTTTAGTAGACTTCAGATTTGCAACTTTAATTAACTCAAAATGTGAAAGACTATTCTTCAGAATAAGCTTTTCCTTATTGTTCACTTCATGTGCCTTGATCTCATTAGCTATAGTCATACCATTTGTAGGAGGAGTGTAAGTAGTCTTCTAAGCATTCTCAACATCATATCCACAATACTTAAGATATCCTTCCATCTTTATCTTCTAGAGGTCATAGTTAGTCCCATCAAACCTAGGACACTCAATAGTGATCTTGCTCACCATCCCAGACCTTCCTTAAGAGGTTAAGCTCTCCTCCAAGGAACCAAGATCTGATACCAATTGTTGAAAAAGAAAATTGAGAGGGGAGGTGAATTAGTTGTAACAAATTTTAACCTTTTAGAACTTCCACCAGAGATTAGATCAATTATCATTCACAAATCCTTTACTCTGCTAATTTAATTAATCATTAAGTGAAAAAGAATAAATTGAAAAAGATCACAAACACAATAAAACCATATTTACATGGAAAACCCAATAAGGGAAAAACCATGGTGATGATTAGCTCACAATATAGAGAATATCAAAACCAAATACAAAGGCTCACTGCTAGAGAAGGATCACTGCCAAAATAGAACTTACTATCTATATAAGGACTCACTATTAGACAAGGCTTAACCACCTAGAGGGCTCACTACCACATAATTACAAAAAACATAGAAGAGATTTGTTACAAAGAGAAAACAATCTCAATGCAATAGATATTTCCACCACAATTCACTCACACTTGTAGACGTGCTTTAATGATAGAGTACACCTTCAACTCACACTTAAATGTTGCACTGATCTACTCAAACTCGCATCACATACACACTATTTTTCATCAATCTCAAATCTATCTTGATTGCATGTATCTTTCACAAACATATCAACTTGTATTTATATCATCTTCAACTTTGAAACTCATCCAAAGTCGGCTTCACACCATTTTCATTTACAAATTCAAATTAGGTCAGCGCCAAAACATTCTATGATGGAATTAGAATGAGGGTGACCCAAACACACATCTAATGAGGACCTAAATAAGTCCCAACATGCTTCAAAATGCTTCCATAAACTTCACAAGTAGTGTTAAAAACAAGTTCAACCAAACTAGTGTAAAACACAAATCAATTTAGCACGTGTAGCCTTAGCATGATCTAATCTTTCCAAATAACAAAATTAACTTTACCACGACCTCAAAAACTCATCGTGAGAACTAGAAGTCATAAGACTCGAACAAGAAGAAATATAGAGCAACAACATTTCTCGCCAGATACACAAAAAAGCATAGTTCACAACTAGTGAACATAACTCGCATTGTACAATGATCTAGAAACCTAAAATATGGATATAACATCTTCCAAAAACCATGAACAATACCTCAAATCCTTACTAGCATATCAACGAATCCCGAAGTGAAACTCAGAGCAAAAATTGAACACCTGCAACCTTTCTTTATTATAATTTTCTTAATATCCTTGACATATACAACCAATAACCATCATCTATGACATTAAAGACAAATAAAACTAGTTGGAAACCAGTTAACCAATTGAAATAAATGAAAACACTTTCATACTTGCAATAGGTGATCTTGTTAATTTTGGTGATGATACATCTACTAAGATCTGTGGAAAAGGTTCAATTAGTTTTGATGGCAAGCATGAGATAGATGATGTTCTCTATGCCAAGGGTCTCTGGTGTAATCTTCTCAGTGTAGGAAAAATGTGTAGCAAAAGATACAATATGGTGTTTCAAGATGATGGTTATGAAATCAGAAATGGAAGCTCTAGAACATTAGTTGCAGTAGGAACAAGGACAAAAGGAAATGTTTATCAGCTTAAAGGTGGTGGTGTTAAGTGCTTTCTGTCTCAAATCATTGAAAGTTGGCTATGACATAAAAGAATGGGTCACATCAATTTTGATAGCCTAGTGAATATCAGTTATACTGAAGCTATGAGAGATCTATCAAAGATTACCAAGCCTGTCAATGCAATTTATAGGGAGTGTCAAATTGGAAAGCAAACAAAGAAGAGGTTCAAAACTAAAGAATATTCTACCACAGGACCTATGAAGTTGGTACACACATACCTATGTGTACGTACCATAATAAGAAGCTCTAAAGGTGATAGGTATTTTCTATTTTTGATTGATGATTACTCTAGAATGACAAGTAAAATTTCTTACAGGAAAATCAAAAGCTCTAGATAAGTTCAAAGCATTTAAGTCTATGGTTGAGAATAAAATGGATTTGAAAATAAAATTTTTGAGGTTTAGCAAAGGTGGTGAGTCCACCTCCAATCAATTTAACATCTTTTATGGAGATCATGGGATAAAGAGGAATTTATCAACTCCTAGGACCCCTTAATAGAATGGAGTTGTGGAAAGGAAGAATAGGACAATTCAAGAAGTAGTTAGAACCATGATGAAGGAATCAAATCTTTTGTAAGTCTACTAGAAGGAAGCTATTCATACTACAATGTACATTCTTAATAGAGATAAAGAAAGAGTGAATAGCTCAAAGACCCCCTATGAACTATGGTATGGAAAACCTCCAATTGTAAAATAATTTAGAGTATTTGGAAGAAAATTTTATATCAATAGAGATGAAGAGAACTTGGGAAAGTTTGATGCAATATCTGATGAAGGAATATTCCTTGTATATTCTACAAAGAGAAAGGTATATCGGTGCTATAACAAAAGGATAAAGAAGATTGTTGAAAGTGTAAGTGTCAAAGTGGATGAAGAATCACATCAAAGTTTAGTGTTGATAGAAGGATATGAATCTAATGAACCCCCTTGCAAAGAAGAAGAAGAGAAAGAGAAAGAGATAATAGTGGAAGAGGAAGAAACTCTATAAAGGAATCCTAAGACTCCTAAGTATGTGCATAAGAACCATTCTGAAGATCAAATAATTGGAGATAAGATAAAAGGTGTGATGACAAGAAGAAGAGCTGCTATGATAGAGAAACAAGTAAACTTTTGTCTACTTTCTGAGGTAGAACCTAAACCTATAACTGAAGCATGCAAGGATGAAATTTGGATAAAATATATGGGAAAAGAATTGAATCATATTGAGAAGAATCAGACATGGGAACTGGTCCCAAGACCAACAAATAAGAATGCAATAGGAACCAAATGGGTGTTCAGGAACAAGTTGAATGAGAGTGGAGAAGCTATTAGAAATATGGCTAGACTCGTGTGAAAGGGCTACTCACAAGTGGAAGGAATAGATTTTGAAGAGACTTTTGCTTTGATGGCAAGAATGGAAGCCATTGGGATTTTTAGATTTTGCAACACATAAAGACTTCAAGGTGTATCAAATGGATGTCAAGTCTGCATTCTTGAATGGTGAGTTAGAAGAAGAGGTGTACATTAAACAACCAGAAGGTTTTTAGTTATCAAAAGATTCTGATATGGTCTCCAAGTTGAAGAAAGCTTTATATTGACTCAAATAGGCTCCTGGAGCTTGGTATGCAAGATTAGATAGCTACCTCTTGTAGCAGGGATTCAAAAAGGGTACCAAAGATAGTAATATTTACTTCAAAGTTGAGAGAGATCAAATTATGATTATGGTTGTGTATGATGATGACATAATCTTTAGGGGAAATGAAGAAATGTGTAAGAAGTTTGCAGAGGAAATATAAAATGAGTTTGAAATATCAATTTTTGGGGAGATGAATTTATTCCTTGGCTACAAATAAGTCAATCTAATAAAGGTATATTCATCTCACAATCAAAGTATGTCAAGGAAATTCTAAAGAAGTTTGGAATGGAAGACTCTAAACCAATATGTACTCCCATAGTTATTGGTTGTAAGTTGAGAAAGAATGATGAATCTCCTAAGGCAGATCAGAGCAAGTATAGATCAATGATTGGTGGATTGTTATATCTAACTACTACTAGACCAAATATCATGCATGTAGTATGTTTTATGCTAATATTTTAAGAAGATCCTAGAGAATCATATATGGCAGTAGTAAAAAGGATATTTAGATATTTAAAAGGAACTTTGTACTTTGGTCTATGGTATCCTAGGGATATTGATTTCTCTTTGAGTTCTTATATAGATGCAGATTGGGAAAGTTTTATAGATGATAGAAGAAGTAAAAGTGAAGGTTATTTCTTTCTTGGAAGTAGATTGGTTTCTTGGTTGAGCAAAAAGCAATATTAGTGTCATTATCTGCTGCAGAGGAAAAAATATTGCAGCAGCATCTTGTTGCACATAGGTGTTGTGGATGAAGTAGACATTGAAGGATATCATAGTATCAGATGCTGAACCTATTCCTATCTTATGTGATAATATAAGTGCTATCAACATTTCAAAAAATTTGGTAATTCACTCAAGGACAAAACATATCTCCATCTGGTATCACTTTATAAGAGAGAAAGTTGGAGAATGAAGTGAAGTTGGAGTATGTGCCTACAAAGGATCAAATATTATACTTTTTCATAAAGGCTCTTCCAAAAGATACATTTGAGTATCTGTACAAAAGCTAGGGGTTATTGCCCTCCTTTTAACTAGATGCAATTTGGTGCATTTTCCTAGGTGAGCTATTCAAGATACATTCTTGGTCTTGGACTAATGGAGGCTATCTCTCAAGGGGAGTAGGTAGTGGTGTTTTTGGTTGGTACAAGCGAGGGGGGAATATATTATGCTCCTAAGGGAGAGAGAGAAATAGAGAGAAAGTAAATAGGAGAGAGAGTTGCTTGTACCTGAAGTGAAGTGTACAGGTGTATCCCTTTGCCATTGATGTGAAAGGGGAGAGAGAGCAATCTAAAAAGCTAAGGGGGAGAGAATTTTGAAAAACATGGAGAGAGTGAAGTATGTAAATCAAGGAAAGAATTGATGTCAAAAGGGGAGAGAAGACTGAAGTCTGAAATGTAAGAAATTCCCAAGGGGGAGTACTACTTGATGTAGGGTTGTGAGATGGTGTTTCCATTCTAGCGTTGATTTTTTTGTTGATGGGTTTTCAGATCTAGTGTTTCCATCAATGATGAAGGGGAATATAATTTTTATATTTTTGTTTTGTCATTGATGTGAACAAGGAGATTGTTGTACTATATTTTCTTTAGTGTTGTCATTGATGTCAGCCTATGTGTGGTGTTGAGCAGATGTTGTAGATGATGAGATTTTTTCAATCTCTAGTGTGGTGTTGATGAGAAGGTATTTGTGTTGTTGTTGATGCAGTTGGTTCACTTGGTTTCCAAGTGCTTTTAAGAAATTTTGGATAAGAGAGTGTACAAGGTGACAAAGTTGTGTTCTATGTTGTGCTTTACATTTCTTCATGGATGAAGATGTACTTTTGTGGTTTGGATGAGTAGATCAGTGGTGTTATATCAAGAGTTTCATGTTCTAGATTGTGGGGTAGTGGAAGTTGTGTTTTACGGTCTCTTAGATTGTGAAGAAGGTTGTCTAGGAGAAATAGAATTGCTCCACATTTCTCCATGTTGAGGTTTCTTGTCTTGCATATTTGTAAACTTTCTAATATTGTCTATATCCACCTTTCCTTGATTTTTTGTGTGTTTAGGTGTTTTGCAAGATTGGTTAGTGAATGCTATGTCTATCGTAGTGTGGTCAATTAGGATCATGGTTTCCTAAGTTGTAGGTGGTTGCAGTAGTGTTGAAAAATATTTTGATGATGCTGGAATATTTTGGGATGTTGTGTGATGTTTCCTTGTGGTTTGTAGAATGTTTTCGGACCTAGTGAAGAGTGAATTGATTATTTGGTAGTGTTAATACAAGTTTGGTCGACCTAGCATGTTAGCATTACTTGTGGATTTTCTTCATGTTTTTTGGAAGTTTGTTTGTGTAGATTTGGGTCCTAGTTAACCCTTTGTGTGGTCTACCTTCACTTCTTTTCATCATGGAAGTGTTTAGTACCGACCTATTTGTTGATTGCATGCTTGAGGTGCATATGTTTTTTTGAGGGCGACCTAAACAAGATTGTTTGAGGTCATTGAGGATATATAAGGTTATTGTTAGAGTTTTTGAAGATGTGATGTGAGATATGAATGTGATCAAGTGTGGTGATTTGAGTTTGAGCTTAAATTCCTAAGGATACCAAATGTAGTGAGTAGAAGGTGTCTACATTTTTAATGCACCAAAATTTATTAGAGGCAGTGATCCAAAGGTTGTGGATGGTATTTTTGTGGTGGATCTTCATGTTGCTCTGAGGTAGTGAACCTCCTTGTAACATTATTCTTTTATTCTTCTTTTTTATAGATAGTGATCCTTTGGGCAATGCACCTTTCTTCTCTTTTGGGCAGTGAGCCCTTTGGACAACGAGCCTATTATATTTGGTGTTGTTATTCATATATATGTTAGTTAATCCCCACTTTGGTTTTCCTTGATTAGGTTTCTCCATGTAAGTCTGGTGTTCTCTTGTGTATGACTATTAATGTGTTGAATTTTTATATGTTTACTTTCTATGGATGCATGATAAGGGTTTAAAGATTAATGGTGGTTTGAATATTTTAATGTACAAATGATTTACCCTCCCCCCTCTCGGTTGTCTTGTGTGTCTAACATATTTTTCACAAGAATTATACAAAAACTCATTGATGAGACTCTTTGCTTTCAATCATTTTTGGAGTAATAAGAATGCATATGAACTTTGGGTCATTAGTTCTAAAATATTGTATATATCTTTTATGTTAAGTTGTAGCAAAATTTGTGGGGTTTTCTTTATAATTCTATGGATTTTATTTCTCTTTATATGTTAGAATATGAACAATCATGTTAAGATTTCATGTTTATTTTTCTACTAATATATTATTTTTCTTATGTTATAGTAATAAATAGTAGATATATTTTAGGCATGTTAATTATATGTAATTCCTAGTGGTGGTATTTCCTTATATGATACTTTGTATATGCATATTGTCTATTGCGTTTTTGGGTATTTACTTCCTCATTAGTCTTGGGTTTTGTGCTTTTCCTTCTTTTTTGTTAAGATTGTACCTCAAAAAATATAAACATTTCATATGATGGAGCTAACCCTCTCAAATGTAAAGGAAGATTAATAATTTAATAACAATCCATCTAATTATTGTGAACATTGTCACTACCCATTGATTGAGTCATGATATATTACAATAAAATATTACAACAATAAATTTTCTTAACAACACACATGCACCTCAAAGTGGAGGTAAATTTAATGGTAATATTTACATACCAATGTCAATTCCCATTTAATTTTGTTCCAATTCTGAATCAAGTATAGATGTATACTTTTACATATCAGAAATTGGAATAATATTTTATAAAGTTAGTCACATTCCCATAGTCTTCACCTGTATCTAATACACACATCCTCATACATATATCTGTGCATCTTGTCATTTTTTTCATCTCTCCATACATAACACATTTACTAAACCTACTATCATCAAAAAATATTTCTATTCAAATAACTTATTATTCCATCATATTGATTCATTTCTATAGGTCTAATTTTTTAAAATTCAAATTCAAAATTTTGACCAACTCTTTCCCATTTCACTAGATGCGAACCAACCAAACACACATTTTTGTAATTAGTTGATACTTGTATTTAGAGGCCTTCAACTATATTCATTGTAAAATCCATAAGCATCATTCAAATATCATCATATTCAAGGAGCATCTTCAAAACACTTTAGTTTGGTGCATTACAAAGAAAAACATTAGGACATTTGAATGATATTGTGTTGTCTATTGATCCTTTGCACAACTATAAATCTTTTGTTTAGAGGGTCAACCTAGGAGAACACGTACCTAATAAATTTAAAAGCCCTCTAAAGGTATCTCTAAATATTGATTCTAGATAATAGAACAAACAACAATGAACCCAACAAACCTAAAAGCATAAGTGTGCATCTAATAGAGTCTAACCATACATAAAATGATAGATTTGTGGATGTGGAAATGATCTAAAAGCATAGAATCAACCCAATACTAGGCACAACTACATACAAAATGGATAAATCTTATTTCTAGCCCCCAAATGATTAGATTCCAAAGCTATAATAGATTTTTTTTCATCTCCAAGGCTAAAGTTAATTACATTTATCCCTCAAACTTAATTTCAATAATTAACATTTAATGTTTGACTATTCCATATATTCATTTCCCACAACTCTATTATCTAAATTAGCCCATATATTTATTACTTAAATTAACTAATTAATCTCAATAAAAAAAAAATCTAGGAAAAGTATATTTTCCATTTACAAACTTTTCTATTTTTACCATGACTTGTTTAAAGAGAATGGATATTTCCTTTTCTAATATTTAAAAACTATGTTATCATTTTTATTCAATTTTAAGTCCTATAAACTCTAAATTTCAAAGAATTTCATCCACAAACTAAAACATTGACCATAGGGATTGGGTGGGAATGTAAAGATTAATAAAAATATTCTTCAAATTGAATGTATTAGTTTACGTGCTAAACACTTAAAATACCATATAGTTTTGTAAAGAAATTAAAAACATCTTTAAATTTTTTATCTAGGTTAATTAAATATTTTTATCTAGGTTAATTAAATAAATGCATTCAATTAAGTACAAATTATTTTAGATAATAGATTTGAGACTCACCATGGAAAATATATGAAATTAAATCAATAGATATAAAAAATTAAGTGTGAGTACCTAGCTCTAATTCTAGTGTAAAATCCTCTCCCCAAATGTCACAAATCCATTTGCCAAGGTTCTAAATATATATCCCTTATTGTTCACCCATAAGGTTCTAAATATATATCCCTTATTGCTGACCCATAAATTTGATAGCATTATCTAGGTTCAAATTTGTGACTCCAAAAGTGATCCTTGCAAGAATGGAATGACTTGATATGTGAAAGTGATCCTATAACTCATGGAATTGATGTAATAGAACATGGATTTTTTATTTTTTAATCACCTTTATTTTAGACATTTGATTATATGAAAGTCCTAGTGGTGTTTAGAAAAACCTTGGGAAATGTGCTAAATTTTAAGGACTAGGCCTTTAGTCAAACTTATCATGAATTAGCATTATGACTATGAATGATAGATCAAAAATAGCAAGAAATAATACTATGAACCTAGGATGATGTCATGAGCAGACAAATACAAAATATGTTCTTCTCTAAACTCTCAAATATGGATGGTCTTCTCGCATTCCAAAATGGTTTCAAATGAGAGAATAAATATTCTTAAGTACAAAAATGTAGCACACAAATCAATACCAACATTTTCTAGGCCAATTTGCTATCTGGAGTAAAATTTGTGAGTGAAGAAGTGATATTTATAGCTATATATTGATCTAATATGTGGAAGTGATTTTGCATAGCACAAAATTAAAATTTTAATCTTCCTCACATTTTATTTTTAGGTTTGATTGTGTGCCAAGATTGGTAATATTTACAAACACCTTGAGAAACTATTAAATTGCAAGGTTTAAATCCCTCACAGACCACTTTTATGACTATGAGCAATAGACTAAAGACATAAAGAAATAATTTAATGGACCTAGGATAATACCACAAGTACACATATGAATAATATATCATCCTTCAAGATCTCCAATATAGATTCTATTTTCACATTCTAACATGGTTTCAAATGAGAAAATGAATGTTCTTAAATACAAAAATATAGCACATAATTCAACACAAATGTGCACTAGGTTAGCTCATAAGGGCTAATAAGGGAAAGGAAACAAGGGCCCATTTTATAAAATTTTAAAATAAAATTTTAGAATTATATCCATGATTGTGAAAGTGATATAGATTGAATTTGCATAGGTGAATCTAATTCAGGGTGATAAATGATGGATCTATGAATAATGAATGTATATTTGGGTACCAATGATAAAGGGGATGGAATGAGCCAATTTTCATGCAAGAATATGAAATTTTAACAAATATTTAGAAAATTCTCATGCTTTAGTCCTTTATACAATTTTCACCAAGATATTTTGGCCCCACTTTGAAGTAGATACAAACTATAGGTGGATGCATGTCAAATTGAACAAATATTCAACATTAAAATAATATTTTTAAGGAACTCAAGAGTATATTGATCCACATAAAATACAAATCATTCTTGAATTATTCTCATTTTGAGAGCTACATCAAAAACTAAAAAACAACAACAAGCATGCAATTAGTAGCTTCTATCACACACATCTTGCTTGGGAAAAAAACTCTTTAAAAATATTGGAAGTAGAGAGTGAGGCTAAGAGAAAATTAATACAAATCTCTAACTATGCATAAATGTAGGATTCTAACCAATAAAATTTTGTGTAATCTCTCCTATATATGGGAATTAATATGAGCATGTCACTATTAAACATCTCACAAGAAACATTAGTGACATATATGCCCCCCCTCTAATTGGTTGCATAGAAAGGATGCATTAAATTGAAGAGAAGAAAATCATGATAGAAGAAATATAATTTGATAAACATGTGAACCCATAAGAGATAAGCATCAAGGCATGTGTAATAAATTTCCCCCTAAAATGGGAGAATGGAAAGATAGTAATAGCCTTAAAGGATAGATGAGGATCATGTACACAAACACAATGTAAAACATGTGCACATAACAAGTGTCATAACATTTAATCATTAAATTATAAGCATGATAAGGATCATAAACATAAAAATAAGAGCATGATGAGGGTCATAACATATAATCATAAGATTGGCATGATAAGGATTATAAGGCATGGAATCATAAGGTGTAGAATTAACGAGAATCATAAGAGATAGACATGATTAGAACCCAAAAAATGAAATCATAGGCATGATAAAGATCATAAATATTTGGTGTGCGAGCTCTACAACTTGAAGGTTTTGAAGCAACCTCCCTCATTGTTGTGGAGGAGGCTCAGCCCTCCTCCACATTACTGTGTGCATGGTTGGTGGTTCAACACCGTTTGAGTTTATTCTCTTTCGGTTCGATTTTTCCTTCTATTGTTTTTACTTGTGTTTCTGCCTAGATCTCATGGGTCTTGCATGTGGCTCTATCCTCTAGTAGGGTGTAATAAAATATGAGTGGGGATACAGTTCCCCTTGATCTAAATCTAAATGGGGTTAATGAAGAAAAAAAATATACCCTCGGAGATATTGTTGCAAGCATGAGGATGTGCTTTCCACATGGGGCCAAGTTCGTAGTTGAGGGGGCTGAAGATGTCAAGAGAGAAGGAGGAGAGGGAATCAGTAAGCACTCCCCGCTCTCTCCCAAAATTGATACTCTCATTCCAAACAAAGCTTTAGAAACTACAATTTTGGAGGAAGATAATAAATTAATTAAAACTGTAATCTTCTTCATTGTTGAGGACATTGCTAGGGTTCCGGCAAGAAAATACTTAGATAAATGGTTGAATAATGTGTAGGTCAAAAAAATAGGGTTCCACTTCAATTTCTATAGAATGGTGCAAAAGGGTATGTAATTTTCTTTAATAACCCTAAATTGCAAGAAGTTGTTCGAAAGAAATTCTAGCAAGTGGGTCAATCTATGTTTCATTCTCTAGCATGGACATCAGATGCTTTGAATGATGAGATTTTGGCTCTTCCTAGCCTGAGATGGATTGTTTTCAAACAAATGCCACAAAAAATTTGGGTGCAACCACGATAGGAGGGTCCTCAATGAGAACAATCTAGACCGTGCAACAAGAGTCACACAATAGAAGCAGCATGAAAATTGGAGGAAAATGCAGATTCAACTATCTTATTATCAAAAATTTCAATTACAATTGATCGACAACATCCAAGCTTACAGATTCGGCTCACAGGACTAATACAACATGCTCAAATATAATATTCCTATATGCTCCTTAACATGAGCGAAATCTTATAGATCAAAACCTATCTTTCTCAATTCTTCCTTCCTAATGATCTATTACAATGATTTATATCACATCCAGGGATCTAGAATCATATGCGTCGGCCAAAGATTATTACAATCTCCAATGAAAGAAAATTATAATGTGTGCATGAATAGGTCAGCCTCAAATTTGAATTACTCCATGGTGAATGCATGGGATGAAGTGTGGACCTATAATTAAGGTTGGGGACACTCCACGAAACAATTCAAATCACACCGTCAAGATCCACAAGTCATAGGAAAAATCCACAAGCGATGAAACTAGTTGTTGGGCTTGAAAATTATTCCAATGTCAGTTCAAGAAACTGCAATTAAATCTGGAAGTGATAACTTTCTAGAAAAAGATCCAATCGCACTCAAATCTTGGAATAAGGAAAAAGAAAATGTCCACGATGTAAACATAGATCCACAAGGTCTAGTGAGAAAATATGATGAATCTTCCAACACGAACTAAACAAGAACTGAATAAGAACAAAAAAATTGAAAGAAAATATTTTTGGTTGATGCAAGATTTCCAAGAACAAGGATGCTCTTGCATCATACATCCAGGGTTATTTGAAAAGTGAGTCCCTCACTTTGTTGGGGCTAAAGGAAAACCAAGATGGTCTACCTCAGCCTGAGAAATCTAAGAAGAATCCTCCACTGGTCTACCCTTCCACTTCACAAGATATTCTTTGTACTGTCTTCAACGCATTTTCCTCCCATCTTTGATATCCAAAATCTCTTCTATCTCATCTGATTGTTGTCTAGGAAATTGTCTCTCTAATTTTGCTTCACTGTCTTCATTTAATTATGCTTCATGGTACTGATATAGATCTGCAATGTTGAATATAGGTGATATACCCATGTCATCTGGTAACTCCACTTTATATGCATTTCTTGAATCAAATTTCTTCAAAATCCTATAGGGTCCAAACTTCCTTATCTTCAACTTATTGTATGTTCCAAATGGAAATCGCTCCTTCCTCAAATACACCATCACTTCATCTCCAACTTTGAAATTATTATGTCTTATTTTTTCATCTGCTCACTCCTTATACTTCTGGTTCATATCTTCCAGTTGCTCCTTCACTTGAGTATGCACTTTCTTCATATGTTCTACAAAGTCTTCTACTTTTTCACTCCTTTTATCTTCCATATTGATGTCTCTCAAATCGGATATACCTCTAGGATGAACTCTAGTAATGATCTCAAATGGTGTCTTTTCAGTACTCTTGTTCACTAAATTATTATAAGCAAACTCTACTTGTGCAAGAACTAAATCCCAACTTTCAATCTTCTCTCCAACCAAGCATCTCAGCAAATTCCCCAAAATCCTATTTACTACCTCTATCTGTCCATCTGTCTATGGGTGAAAAGAAGAACTAAACTTCAAATCCATCTTTAACTTCTTCCAAAGTGTCCTCCAAAAATAACGAACAAACTTTGTATCTCTATCTGAAACAATACTCCTAGGTAATCCATGCAATCAAACTACTTCTTTGCAAAATAAGTCTACTACATGCACTGCATCCATTGTCTTCTTACAAGGTATGAAATGTGTTATTATACAATCTATCCACCACCACAAATAAAAAATCATTACCTCTTTGTGCCTTCGGCAAACCAAGTATAAAATCCATATTGATATCCTCCCAAGGTCTCTTCAGAACTATCAAAGGCTAATACAATCCAACATTCTGACTAATCCCTTTTGCAACTTGACAAACTCTACAACTTTGCACAAATTTTCTAACATCCTTATGAATCTGTGGCCAAAAGTATCACTTACCAATGCTACTATATTATCAATTCCAAAGTGTCTCGCCAATCCTCCACTATGTTTTTCTTTCACCAAGTTATCCTTCATTGAACTCCGGGGTATACACAATTGATTCCCTTTGAACAACATATCCTCCTAAATGAAATAATCCAACCACATACTCTTATCCTCCAAAACTAGTTCTTTACAAGCTTTCCAAGGTTCTACAAAATTTGGGTCTTCCTCATACAAGTTCTTCAATTCATCAAAGCCTAATACCTCCACTCTCATCTCTGCTAGTAAATTCCTTCTCCTACTCAAGGAATCAACAACTCTATTTTATTTTCCACTCCTATGCTTTAAAACCAAAGTATAACTCTACATAAATTCTACCCATCTCATGTGTCTCTACTTCAACTTACCTTGACTATTCAAATATTGCAAATCCTGATGTTCTGTATACAACACAAACTCCTTAGGAAACAAGTAATGTATCCACTTCTTCAAGGCTTGAACTATGGCATAAAACTCCTGGTCATACACTAAATACCTTCTTCTAGCATCATTCGATTTCTCACTGAAATAAGCTACTGGTCTTCCTTCTTGACTCAATACTACTCCAATTGCATTTCCACTTGCATCACATTCTACTTTAAATACCTTACTAAAGTTTTCTAAAGCCAACATAGGTTGCTTAGTCACTTTTTTGTTTCAACAACTCAAAACTCCAATCGACTCCAGATGTCCACCTAAAATCCTTCTTATCTCCTCTCATTGTTTCTGTCATAGGACTACAAATAGAATTGAAATTCCTAATGAACTTTTGGTAGAAACTAGCCAACCCATGAAATGATCTTACCTCTCCAATGCTATCTGGTGTAGGACACTCAATAATTTCTCTTACCTTCTCAGGATCCATCTTCAATCCATCCATAGATATCAAAAATCATAGATATACAAACTCTTCCTTCATGAAACTAAACTTCTTAATGTTTATCAACAACTGCTCTTCTCTCAACCTCTGCAAAACCTGTCTTATATGCAATAAATGTTCTTCTCTACTCTTACTAAAAATCAATATGTCATCCAAGTAAACAATCACAAACTTACCCAATAATTTCTTCAATACCTAATTCATCATCCTCATGAAAGTAATCAATGTAATTATTAGTCAAAAAGGCATCACCAACCACTCATACAATCCTTCATTTGTCTTGAATGTTGTTTTCCACTCATCCCCTTCTCTGATTCTGATTTGATGATATCCACTCTTCAAATATATCTTTGTAAAGTATTTAGCTCCACTCAAACAATCCATAATGTCATCCATCTATGGAAAAGGAAATATATACATCACTATGATTTTGTTTATGGCTGTAGAGTCTATACACATCCTCCATTCTCCATCCTTCTTAGGTTCTAACATAGCAGGTACTGCACAAGGACTTAAGCTTTCTCTGATAAAACCATTCCTCAAAAACTCTTGCACTTTTTTATTCAACTCTTCATTCTCTCCAGGTGTCATTCAGTGTGCTGCTTTATTAGGAAAACTAGCTCCAGGAATTAGATCCATGCAATGACTAATACTCCTCACAAGTGGTAATCCATCAGGTACATTATCTGAAATGATCTCCTCATACTATGTCATCAACTCCTTTATATCCTCCAATTATTCTTTCACATGCTTCAAGTCTTCATCCTTCTTAGGAACCAAGGAATAGCACATGTTCTCATTCCCCAATCCATCTAGAAATATCCTTCCATCAACCAAACAAATTCTAGCACTTGTCCAAACCTCAACTTTAGGAACATCTTCCAATGGAAACAAATTCTGCTTCATCCCATTAGCAGCAATGGTATATGTATTTATCTTTCCATCATGAATAGCTTGTCTATCATACTACCAAAAACTTCCCAAAAAAACATGGCATACAACCATAGGCATGATATCACACAAAACTTCATCATGGTAATTTCCCATCTTCAATTCCACCAAACATTGTTCACTTACCAGAATCTTATGCTCATCTTAAATCCATGCTATTTGATAGGGCTTCGAGTGTTTCAATCTTTCCAACTTCAATTTTGTCACCATTTCTTCATAAACTAGGTTCTTTGAGCTTGTCAACAATCACTCTTCAACATTTACTAGGTACCTTGCATCTAGTATGAAACAAATTCTTTCTTTGTAACAGTTCCTGCTCCATCTCAATTTGACACAATACTCTTCTATTCACCAACACTTCTCCATCTTTCGGTTTATTAGATGATCCATCATGATCTTCCTCAATAAAGGTTGTTCTCCTATTGTTTTTTGTCTTTCTACTTGTCTCTCCTTGATTGCATTCAAATGCTCTATGTCCTTCTTCACCACACTTAAAACAAGTTCCCTTGAGTACTCTTTTCTCTTTTCCTCTATCATCTTTTCTATAACCCTCATTCCGGTAACCACCATATCATCCTCTTTGGTGAGAATTTCCATCACCTCTATGATACGAATTATCATTCTTACCAACTTCCTTATCTTTATTCTAATTTGCAAAAGTTCCTCTTCCTCTCTATCTTTGCTCATGTCTTTTATTTAGCTTATCTTCTACTTTTAGGGCACATTGGTATGCCTCCTCCACACTCTACAACTTGATCAAACTAATTTCATCCTGTATAGACAACCTCAAGCCATTCACATATCTAGCTACTTACTCGATCTCATCCTCTGAATGTCTAGATCTGATATTCAACTTGTAGAACTCCTTATTATACTCTGTTACACTTGACTCCTTGTACTTCAAATTCTACAACTTTCAGAACAAACTGATCTAATAATCTGCAGGCATAAACTTTGTTTTTAACTTATTCACCATCTGATCCCATGATTTTATCTTCTCTTTTCCTCTTCTTCACCTATTTGTCTAAAAATGTTCCTACCAAAGGGATGCATGTCCTTTCAACTTTATATAAGAAAATTTGACCTTCTTATCTTCAGTGGTACCTTCAAAATCAAAATACTTTTACATCTCTATTATCCAATCAAGAAATTTTTCTGAATACAACTTTCCATTATAATCTAGTGGATTGAAATGCAAATTATTATTTTCTCTAGTTAGGGCTCTTATGAACCTTTCTTCTCCTTGATCTGGGCTAGGTTGATCTTCTCTTCCTCTTTCTTCCTATACTTCTACCTCTTCATCACTCACATCATCAATTGGTTGACCTCTCCTCTGGGCCGTTTCAACTGCATCTAATAAACAATGATTCCTCTCAACATCTCCATTAAAGTTGGGTCTATATTTCCACGCACTTCATTTCCTCTAACATTTCTTCTTCCCACCATCTTTACACAAGTCCTTTGCAGCTACAGGTCAGATTCTCAGTCCGCCACCCCACAAAAAATCTTCAACAAGATTTCGTGAATTCTAGCGACCTCTCATAGATCGAATCTCACTCTGATACCAATCTGGTGCAACCACAATAGGAGGGTCCTCAATGAGAACAATCCAGATCATGTAGAAAGAGTCACATAATAGAAGAAACATGGAAATTGGAGGCAAATGCAGATTCAAACTATTTTATTATTAGAAATTTCAATTACAATCGGTCGACAACATCTAGGCTTACAGATCGGCTCATAGGCCTAATACAACATGCTCAAATACAATATTCCTATATGCTCCTTAACACGAGAAAAATATTACAGATTCAAACCTATCTTTCTCAATTCTGCCTTCCTAATGATCTATTACAATGATTTATTTCACATCTAGGGATCTAGAATCATCCGTGTCAGCCAAAGATTATTACAATCTCTAATGAAAGAAAATGTAACGTGTGCATGAACAGATCGGCCTCAAATTTGAATTACTCCACAATGAATGAATGGGATGAAATGTGGACCTATAATTAAGGTCAGGGACACTCCATGAAACAATTCAAATCACACCATCAAGATTTGCAAGTTATAGGAAAGATCCACGAGCAATCAAACTAGCCATTAGGCTTGAAAATTATTCTGATGTCAGTTCAAGAAACTGCCATTAAATCCAGAAGTGATAACTTGCCGGAAAAAGATCCAATCATGCTCAAATCTTGGAATAAGGAAAATGAACATGTGAATGATGTAAATATAGATCCATAGGGTCTGGTGAGCAAATATGATGAATCTGCCAACACAAACTAAACAAGAACTAAATAAGAACAAAAAAATTGAAAGAAAATATTTTTAGTTGATGCAAGATTTCCAAGAACCAAGGATGATCCTACATCAACTTTGGAATTTTAGACCACTCATTTTGGAGCCATACGTAAAGGTTATCAAAGTCAATGACACTAAATCTGCCTTTCCCCACTCTGATGTGAGGGCCCTGGTGTCATTATCCCTAGATATCGACATACTTGATCAATTGGAAATTAAAACAAAAAGGGGCACATTTAATTGTGCCCTCAAAACCCTAAGTGGCTTAAATGCTTTCTATTTATGCCAAAAAGAGGGCCATATCAGAAGAAACTACCCTTTAATTAGGAAAAATAATAACAACACCACTAAAATAAGGAAAGATGCTAACCTCTCCTCAAACATCACTAGAGAAGATTACTCTAAAAAATAAAATTTAGCAAGGGCTCAAGTGAATCCAAGCAAAATTTCAAACTTGGCCTCCCCTAATCATGAAAATCTCAAAGGTGATATTAATAAAAATCTAAATGTGGAATGTAACAGGCCCTCCACTGGTGCCAATTTTGATGCAGATAGGAATGCCAAACAATTGTGATCATTGATTGAATAGATTCATAAACTCCTTCTAGAGGTTGAAGGTCCTTGCACCAAAAATCGTAATGAGGAAATTAATATGGTCATTGCCTCCTCTAGAGGTGTTCGGTCGACCACAAATAAATTGAATGCAAAACAATTGGCTCTACAAAAAATTAGGAAAAACCAAACACAAAGATCCATAGAAGGAGGAATGAACCAAAATGATGAAAAGATAACAAAGGATCTGGACATCTATAATTATGAAATATGCAAAATTGGGAAAGAAAAAGACACACTAGTTTGTCTCTCAAAAAATGATAAAATAGAAGGCACTCTTGTTGGAAAAAAAACTCTTCGCAAGTTAGAAGGCTTGTTAATGAATTTAAGGGGTTGAAATCCTACTCCATCACTCCTCTTGTTGAGATAGGCCAAACATAAACTAATGATAGCAACAATGCCTTGAAAAATGACCAAATAGATCCCTCCCCTTCATCCACTTTCTACTTAGTGAATGGAAATGAGAGGGTTGATGAAATCATGAATTAGGACATACACCCAGAGCAAAGGCATTTTTATTGTTCTAAAATAGAAGATGAAATAGCTTCTATTCTCAATCTTGATGATGTGGAAACTCTAGATGGATTGAAAACATGCCCTGATTTTGAATCTACAAAGGATATAGGAGGGTACTCCACCAAGGGTAACACAGATGGGGAGGAAGTCCCCTTGGATATAACTGTGAGGAAAACTAGAAGATATAGGTAAAAGAAAGGGTTGGGGATTGAAGGATCCTTAGCTAAGGGTGACCTCCACCTAATGAAAGAAATAAGAAAGAAGAGTAGTGGAATTATCCTAGTCCCCACTGCTAAGAGAGCTGAAATAGATTACAAGCTCCCCACGTGCTTTGATAACTTCAAAAGTGACAAAGAGTCCCCCCCAATAACCTTTTGAATGTAAATTAACTGCTACTCTTGGAATGTTACAGGGTTGGAATCCCTAGATAGGAAACATGTGGTAAGAAGGTTCTTAGACCAAAGGAAAGAAAAAGATATAGTGATCCTCCAAGAATTGAAAGCAGTGGGGTTCATATTGGAAACAACCCTCAAACTTATATGGAGAGAAGCCTCTCAGTTCGTCACCAAACATGAAAAGGGGAAAGGAGGCTTTTTCATCCTTCTAGCCAATAAATGGGGCCAATATGTAATTGACTTTGGGGTATCCCCCTACAATAGAGCAATGTGGGTTATCCTTCAAAAAGATGATTCAAAGTTTGGCATATGCTCCATATATGCCCCAAATGATTATAAAGACATATCTCTCCTATGGAACTGGCTCTCCAATTGACAAGAAATCCCTTGGATCTTGAGGGGTGACTTAAACTTTGTTGAGAGAAGTGAAGACAAATGGGGTGGTATGAATCTAGATTAGAATGGTAATGAAAAATTCTTTTGGAAAAGGATGAAAACCAATCTAAAAATAGAAGACCCAATTGAAGGGAAAAAAAAGGATTGCTCTAGCATCTAGTTCACTTGGTGCAACTCACAAAAAGGGGTAAGAATGATCTACAATAGGTTGTACATGTTCTATTTGAATAAGGACTTCTTCTTGGTCATACCTGGGAAGGATGGGTGCAAGGTGGAGGTTACTCTATACACTCTCTTCGACCACCATCCTATCAAAGTGACACTCTTCCTTAAATTTGGTATTGCAAGGATAAAATGATCTAATTAATGTTTCATGCTCAACACTAGTCTCCTGAAAGAAGATGACTATAGGTGTGCCATTGAGTCCTTGAGGGAAATCAACAAATGGATGTACAAAGAATTGAGTGTCATTGAAAGGTGGGACTTGAATTTGAAAGGGTGGAAAAATCTGTTCCAAACCATTGGTAAGAAAAGGACCTTAGATAGGAGGAGGTAGGAAGAAATTTTCCTTCAAAAGGAACATAATAATGAGTGTCTGTCTAATAGACTACTCAATCAAAGATGCATTGAGAAGACTACAAGTAGTCAAAGTGAAAGGGATAAGAGTAAGATCCAAAATGAATTGGCTTCAAAATCGGGATAAAGCATCCAAAATTTTCTTCAAATGCATTAAGGAGAGGCAATTAAGAGGTCAAATTGATCAATTATTGGTAGAGGGTTTGACAATAAGATCCAAAGAGGATATAAGGTTACAATTCTTTCATTTTTACAAGGACCTATTCACCTCAGATGGGGCCAAGGAAGGGAACATTTTGGAAAGGAATCACCTAAGACACATTATTCACAAAAAAATCAATGAGGTGGATGCAAAATCCTTGAGCAAAATAATTTCAAAAGAAGAAATCAAACAAGCTATTTTGTCACTCAAAAATGACAAAACCCTTGAAATTGATGGACTTCCTACAAAATTTTACAAGGTTTTCATTGATTGGATCTGTGATGACTTGCATGTAGTATATAAGGAAGCTCTTGAAAATGGTTCTCTGGGTAGAAATATCAATAAGGGGGTCATCAAGTTGCTCCCCAAGGAAGGATATTGGACACTGGTTAAGAACTGGAGGCCTATAATCCTCCTCAATGTCTTGTATAAAATCATGGCCAAGATACTAGCAAACAGATTGGAAAACATACTACCCTCCTTTATTAATAACTCCCAAACTAGCTTCATTAAAGGAAGATATATTCTAGAAAATTTGATTACTAGTTGGGAGGCCATGGATTGGGTGAGACAAACTAAACAAGAATCTACAATGCTTCTATTAGACTTTGAAAAAAATTATGATAGAGTTGAATGGGAATATGTGTTGATGGTTCTAGAAGCCTTTAGGTTTCCAAGTGCTTTCTATGACTTGGAAAAAACATTACTCAATGATGCAATGGCACAAGTAGATGTTAATGGAACCCTTATAGAGGAAATCACCTTAGGGATATCCATAAGGCAGGGGTGTCCCTTAGCCCCTACACTTTTTTTCATAGCATCAGATGCCTTACACTATCTATTAAGGGACAATGGGACCTCCCCTATGGTTAAGGCATCACCCTTGTAGATAGTAATGAATTAATCAACACCTTATTTTTTGATGACATAGCTATCTTTGTGAAGCTAGAAGAAAGAAATTTGGTGAACCTCATGGAAAAACTTAAAACTTTCTGTCAAGCATTAGGAGCCAAGATTTCTCTTACCAAATACTATATGTTTGGATGGCATAGCACACCCCCTGATTGGATAAAGAGCTTCAATTTGCAATGGGGAGGACCCCAAAAACTAGTTAGGTACCTTGACACCCCCTTTGCCATTGAACCTAACCTAAAGGAAGTGTGGAACTGGATTAAACAAAAAAATAAATGCAAAATAGATAAATGGAATAAACAATATTTAACCATGGTTGGTAGACTGCAAATCTACCAAAATGTCCTCTCATCCTATTCCATCTATTTTTCCTCAATTTGGTTCTTTAGCTACTATTAGATCAATGAAATTCAAAAGAAAATAAGGAATTTCCTGTGGTTAGATGGAAAAGGTAACAAGAAGAGGCACTATGTAAGACAAGAGTGGTGCAACATTGCGAAAGCAAGAGGAGGTTTAGGACTTAAAGATATGAGGATACAAGGAGTTTCCCTAGCCTCCAAATGGATTTTAGGTGCCTTGGAAGGAGATGAACCCTGGAATGTCCTGATCAGATAAAACATAATGAATTCTATTCCAAAGCAGGGCAAGACATGGAAACTCCTCCCACTTTGTGATATCCTTAGTTGTAACCACCCTATATCCCCTGTAGGTTCTAACATTTATAAAAAAATCTAGAAAGCTTGGGAATTAGTCAAGAAAAACATTACCAATTTACACTTCATCAAGAATGAAAATAGAATCATTATGGGACATAGGTCCATATGGTGGAGCCTACAACATAAATATAGACCATTGGCTTTACTCCAAGGCTGCTCAACTAGATCTTGGGCTTAGAAAGGAATCAAATACTTTAATGACATCCTCAAGGATGACTACCTAAAAATTTGGGATGACTTATCCTTGGAATTCAACCTCTCTCCAAGCAATGGGAGAACATTCATAGTATTGAAATAGGCTTGCAAAATTATGCAATTTCCAATTGAGGACTCAACTGATAGCTAGGAAATACCTTGGGTATCAATGGAAAGATGGAAAAACACTTCAGAAAATCAATGCTAAAACAATTTATTCCTCCCTAATGAACAAACAGATATTTTTGAACATGTGAATAGAGTTTGGGGTGTAAACTTCAATAACAAGCAATGGAAAAAAGTCTTTGAAAATAATTGGAAACAATAGTTGGAACCCAAAAAATCATGTTTCAGATGGCTTCTACTTCTACAAAGGCTCCCCTTTAAAGTGAAGCAAAATAATATTGACCTCTGCAACCTATGCAGGGTCCCAGAATCTATTAACTATATTTTCTTTGATTGCATCTTTGCTAGTGAGATTTGAAAAATATTCTGTAATGAAATAAATATATGGAAATATGACACTAAACCTTGCACTGTAAAGACACTATTTGAGATTGACAACAAATTGGATAATAATTTCTCTCTTCTTTGGTTATGCCTATCCACTAAAATACTTTGGACCATTTGGAAAGCTCAGAATGAAGATAAATAAGACGGGAAAATGAGAGTGCTTACCGAGTCTTACAAAAGACTCACTTTTTACAATATGGTTACATAGGCATACATGACTACGTAGATTTCTAAAGACAAGTTTTGGAAGTCTGTGGAAATTAAGATAGTGGAAATAGACCTTTAGGAGACTAGATATGATCACGGAGGGCACCCAGGGCTAGAATTTTTCCTAAGGGATCTCTGGGAACTCAAGAAAGAGCTCAAACAAAAAGAAAACAATAGTGGTGACAAGGAAAATGTATAAGGGGTAGAAAGAATCAAGAAACAACAAAAGAATAAGAGGTAGTGAATGACTTAATCAACATGAGTAGCCAAGAAAAGAACAAGAAGGGAGGGACTAGTAAAAAAAAGTCATGAATGTTGTTATGCCAATAGGGATATGTTAAAAATTTCTATATAAGGGCATTGTACAACAATAGTCTAAAAACTATAAATGATACTCATATCATCCTTGCATTATAATTCTATATGTATTGGTATTTTCTTGGGCAACTTATATGTTAAGATCACTATGTTTGAACTTAGGTTATTTCGTTATATAGAATTGTGTAGCTAATTATATTCAGCTGATTGTGTAGTTGTATAAGAACAACTGATTATGTATAGTGTTGTGTAGCTGATTATATTCAGCTGATTATGTAGTTGTATAGGAACAAAAATACCCTCTTTTTGTAAAATTGTCCATTCACTATCTTCAACACAAAAAAAATTTAAAAAATCTTTAATTTTTGTACCTAGTTTAATTAAATAAATGCATTTAATTAAGTACAAATTATTTTAGATAATAGATTTGAGACTGACCATCAAAATATATGAAATTAAATCAATAAATATAAAAAATTAAGTGTCAGTACCTAGCTTTAATTCTAGTCTAAAATTCTCTCCCCAAATGTCATGAATCCATTTGCCAAGGTTCTAAATATATATCCCTTATTGTTAACCCATAAATTTGATAGCATTATCTAGGTTCAAATTTGTGAGTGAAAAAGTGATCCTTGCAAGAATGGAATGACTTGATATGTGAAAGTGATCATATAACTCATGGAATTGATTTAGTAGAACATGGATTTTTGAATTTTTAATCACCTTGATTTTAGATATTTGATTATGTGCAAGTCTTAGTGGTGTTTAGAAAAACCTTTGGAAATGTGTTAAATTTTAAGGACTAGGCCTTTAGTCAAACCTATCATGAATTAGCATTATAACTGTGAACAATAGATAAAAAATAGCAAGAAATAATACAATGAACCTAGGATGATGTCACAAGCAGACAAATATAAAATATATTCTTCTTTAAACTCTCAAATATGGATGTTTTTCTCACATTCCAAAATGGTTTCAAATGAGAGAATAAATATTCTTAAGTACACAAATGTAGCACACAAATCAATACCAACATTTGCTAGGCCAATTCACTATTTGGAGTAAAATTTGTGAGTGAAGAAGTGATTTTTACAGGTATATATTGATCTAATATGCGGAAGTGATTTGGCATTGCACAAATTTAAAATTTTAGTCTTCCTCACCTTTATTTTTTATGTTTGATTGTGCACCAAGATTGGAAATATTTACAAACACCTTGAGAAACTATTAAATTGCAAGGTTCAAATCCTCAATCAAATCCCTCATGGACCACTTTTATGAATATGAGCAATAGACTAAAGACATAAAGAATTAATGCAATGGACCTAGGATAGTACCACAAGTACACATATGCATAATATATCATCCTTCAAGATCTCCAATATAGATGCTATTTTAACATTCTAACATGGTTTGAAATGAGAAAATGAATGTTCTTAAATAAAACAATATAGCACATAATTCAACAAAAATGTGCACTAGGTTAGATCATAAGGGATAATAAGGGAAAGGAAACATGGGCTCATTTTATAAAATTTAAATCTAAAATTTTAGAGTTGTATCCATGATTGTGAAAGTGATATAGGTTGAATTTGCACAGGTGAATCTAATTCAGGGTGATAAATGATGGATCTATGAATAATGAATGTAAATTTGGGTACCAATGATAAATGGGATGGCATGAGCCAATTTTCATGCAAGAATATGAAAATTTAACAAATATTTAGAAAATACTCATGCTCTAGTCCTTTATATAATTTTCACCAAGATATTGGCCCAAGTTTGATGTAGATACAAACCATATGTGGATGCATGCCAAATTGAACAAATATTCAACATTGAAATAATATTTTTAAGGAACCCAAGAGTTTATTTATCCACATAAAATAATGAATTATTCTTATTTTGAGAGCTACATCAAAAACTAAAAAACAACAAAGAGCATGCAATTAGTAGCTTCTATCACACACATCTTGCTTGGGAAAAAAACTCTTTAAAAATAGTGGAATTAGAGAGTGAAGGTTAAGAGATTATGTATGCTACAAAAATTAATACAAATATCTAACTATGCATAAATGTAGGATTCTAACCAAGAAAATTTTCTGTGTAAGCTCTCCTAGATATGGTAATGAATATGAGCATGTCACTATAAAACATCTCACAAGAAACATTAGTGACAAATATTCCCCCCCTCCAATTGGTTGCATGGAAATGATGCATTAAATTGAAGAGAAGAAAATCATGATAGAAGAAATATAATTTGATAAACATGTGAACCCATAAGAGATAAGCATCAAGGAATGTGTAATAAATTTTCCCCTAATATGGGAAAATGGAAAGATAATAACAGCCCTAAGGATAGATGAGGATCAGGTACACAAACAAAATGTAAAACATGTGCACATAACAAGTTTCATAACATTTAATCAATAAATATAAGCATGATAAGGATCATAAACATAAAAATAAGAGCATGATGAGGGTCATAACATATAATCATAAGATTGGAATGATAAGGATTATAAGGCATGGAATCATAAGGTGTAGAAGTGATGAGAATCATAAGATATAGACATGATTAGAACCCAAAAAATGAAATCATAGGCATGATAAAGATCATAAATATAGAATCATAGGCATGAGAAGGAAAATTAAGAATTATTAGGATTGTGAAATAGGTAAGTATAGTGATCATGGAATTTAGGTAACATCATATAAACATATAGCATAAAAAGATAGAAAGCAACTTGTAAAAACCATGGTGATAATCTTGGAACATATAAGGGAATAGGAATAAAACAAGGTATGTAGTAAAAAGGAAAAGTTAACAAGGAAACACAAACAATCATAAGATTTAAACATAGGATTGATATAATAAAGATGCCTCGAGTGGGGAAAGAAAACATAAAACACAATATATAAAGTGAAATTATAAGAGGAGATGCAAAAAAAATATGACATAACAAGAGGTCAAATTGTGAGGAAACATAAATTAAATATATGAATAAAAAAGGAGGATCACAATATACATAGAATAACAAAGAATGCAAAGTGTAAGGATACACAAGTTAAATGGATGAATGAGGAGGATTACAACATACATGGTATAAGAAAAATGACAAATTAGAAATGATAAAAAGAAAAATAAAGAAGAAAGAAGTGACATGAACAATACAATGCACGTTCAAAGCCTCTTGTATCAACATGTACCACTAAATGTATCTTCGCATCATCTACATGAAAATGAGTAACATGAAAACATAAACATAAAGCCAAGATAAGATAATAAAAGCATAAAATATGGTACGTGATAAGAAGAATAAGTGAGGTATATATTCCATAAAGCCATCCACCATTAAGCAAGCTAATATTATTATCCTTATCTTATATAATTTTTTTATCTATAAGATATTGAATTTGATATTTCAATTTGATGTGTCTATCAATTTAATGTCATGTGTGTGATTATAAGCATATAGTCCCATGTGGTGTAAGCTTAGACATATCTATTGGTTTAATTAGAGGTAAAATAATCAAGTTGTGTTTTAAATTTGTTCCAATACAACATATGTAGACTTCTCTAATATAGTGAATCCTTTAAATATCTTCAGATTAATTTATCCATGATGATTATTAGGTTCATCTTCATTGTCCTTATCCACATGTGACAATGGTGTTAAATCATGAACATTTTAAAAGGTACTATAAATTTGTTGATATAAAAGATGATTGCTCAATTAGTTATGCTCACATTTACATATTGTAGCACACAACTCTAAAAATTAATGATGAGGCATATTATACACTTGGTTTTTAAATAGTGCAATTAAACTATCAATTAATATGTTTTGAAGTTCACCATCTTTGAAGGTGTAACTAATGATTGAAATTATGTTCAATTTTTAATTGGCTCTTTGTCTTCTTGAATTCACTACATGAGGTTAATATGTGTTTTTGATTCATATTATAATAAAAATATTTCATGAAAGCATTATCCAAATCCATGAAGTGATAAAAGCATGTGATAATGAATACACATGTGAATGCATTGTCACTTAAGCTTGTTGAAAATAATTAGCAAACAAACAAGTGTCATAAAAATAAGAGAAGCACATAGTTTAGAAATACTACAAATGTCATAATAGATCACCTCTACCATCATATCTTGAAAATTAAGGTGTCACAAATCCACTTGGGGAAAGATAAATCATGTCATATGCAAAAATATTGTGCAATATCACTTTGATAGGATCTTTTTATTTAAATTTATCATCATAATCATCAATATATTTTTTAGATGGGTCATCTCACTAATGAGGTAGTTCACATAAGGGTAAACATCCTCATGTCCCATACCCATGTGCATGTCTCATGTAAAAGTGAAGAAGGATGGGAAATATGTAATAATTAAATAATGGCATATTATCCTCATGCATATATAATTCATGTTTGTGAAAAAAATGTATTATAATGTAGACCACAATCACTAGATACATCATAAGAATGTGCAAAATGATCCAAAGGTATGTCTCCATAAAAATGAGATATATCATTATATTTTTTATTATATAAGTATGGAAGTGTCGTGATCCCGTACAACAACTAAAAATAGAGCAAAAATAGCCCAAAGAAACAGGTTTTCAAAACAACAACCAACCAAACAACAAAACACATAAACAAAAATAGCACTTGCTAACCATAATAATCATAAATGAGAATGTAGGTAAAAAGTAATATTACCATCAAGGCACACATGCATCTTTTCATCATAAAAAACAAAGATAAAAAAAAATACTATAAATAGGTCGTAGGCCATAAAGATAAGTTCATATAGTCAAAATATATCATTATGTTGCATAAAAAATTGATGGGATTTGAAAAGAACCACCAGAATCAAAAGATGTTAGAAATATTGTTGTCATTGATGTCAAAGGAGAATAATCACCATCTGTGAACCTATATCCCACACCTGCAAGAACACAACAAACAACACATTAATAAGGTCAATGCAAGTTAGGATATAGATCCCTCAAGAAATCCATTTGAATGTGAGAGAAAAGGAATAACATGAAGAACACAACAAACTTAAAGCTAAAGTATCAAATCCTATTCTAAAACAAAGAAAACTCTTGATCTCTTGAGGGAGTTGGTTCCAATTTGATGTGAAAATTGACCATTTCCCAAATCCAATGCTATCTTTGATGATTTTATGAAGATTGTGATCCACTTTGTTGAAGATTGATGAGTGCTCCAAAACAAAATATGCATAACCTAACTATAAAACTCAATCAGGTGGATGAAGATTGCTATGAATTTGAGTATAGTAAGTTTACTCAAGTTGTGGATGATCAATTGAGGAATGGAGCCTCCTATTTATAGAATTTAAAATTGATGAGATGTCCAAAATAGAGCAATGTGGGACTAAGAATCAACAAATAGCAAGGTGCCACTTGTCAACATGTGAGTGGATGGAGGATGTGCAAGTTTTGAAGAATGTGTCAATAAATGCATATATTTGAATTTTGAAATTGTTGAAATGACATGTAAGAGGGAAAGAAGGTGCATTGAATTCCACTTGGCTCAAGGAAAAAGGAATTCTAGGTGGAGTAAATGCCTTGTTGGAAGGACAAATTCCACTTGGATTTTTGAATTCAAATTTGAGGAATATTCCTTTATTATGCCTTTTGAGAGAAAATAGAGATTTAATAAATGAATTAAATCTATTTTCTTGTGCAAGTTGCAAAAGCTAGAGGATGGGACATGAGAAGAGATTAAATTAATCAAGGTTAATTAATTTAATGAGATATTAGAATGATGTGACATATTGATTTAGATTTATGGATTGATTTAAATCAAAATATGAGAAGAACATGATTTCAGGATTAATTAAATAAAGATTTTTATTTTATTTAATCAAGGAGATTAATTTGGATTAAACTAAATAAGGTTTTAATTTATTTAATTTAATAAGACAAATTTAGGGATTTAATCAAATAAAATTAATTATTTAATTAAATAGGGATAATTTGATCAGATTGATTGATTTAATTAACAAGAAAGGATGACTTAATTAGATAAATGATTTATTCAATTAAGCGAGGAACATTGATGAATTTAATCAAATAAAGGTATTTAATTAAATGGTTAGACCAAGGGATGATTCAAGATGAAGCGATGTTAGTGGTCGGGATCATATGTGCAGTGTTAATTAGTACATTTTACATGTCTACACCATCAAAGAAGGAAATCAAGAAGGTGGGTCGACCCATGAGTTATTTTTCTTGAATTATAACTTATTGTAAATATTGGTTGACTCAATTTGTCTCATTTTGGAACCCATATTTATAAAATAGCTCCTCTTTGAAATGAGTCGACCCCTCTTGGAGGAATTAAAATAAATTATTATTATTATTATTTGTATGTGTTCGACCTCCCTTGAGAAGGCCGACCCTATTGGTGAAGAGGTATGATCGGGGTATAAATAGAGTTTAAGTGGAGGTTAGAAATCAACAAATAAATGGAATATCATTCAAAAACAAGAGCGGAGAAGATTTATTACAAAATATTTTGAATAAGAAGGGCATACATGAAAAATGTTACAAGAATTTTTTTATCAAATGATCATTTTTTGCATGAAATATTGTGTTTAAATGAATAATTTAAGTACCTAAATTGAATAAATACAACAACAAGAAAAACCTTAATATTAGGCATTAGACAATCAAATAAACATAAAAAATCATTGAAACAACCCATATTTGATCACCAATTTGCATAAAAATGGTTTTCCCTTTGATTAGTTGGATGTGTGCTCTCCAATTCTAAAACATCAACTTGCATTCCAAATTGTGATGAGTTTGCATTGGTTGAGGATGGATTTATAGATTCTTTGTGAAGATCAATGGTTAGGATTGAAGGGAGAGATCAAGGGCTAGGATGGGATGAGATCTCTCAAGCCATGACATTGTGCCAAGTGGTGCAATGTGGTGGCTTTAGAAGACCTTGGTACTTGTAGAGGTACCTTTGGATATGGGAAGATCTTTCCATAAAGGAAATATTTGTCCTACACTCAAAAGAGGATGTAAATGAGAGGAATAAAGGAATTTTTTAATTCCTTGAGTGTAAAAGGGGTGTACTTTTGGGACAAGGACCCATGCGAGGTTCCTTCCCAAAAAGGGAAAGCCTTTAAGGCTAGAGTACAAAGGGGGTGAGTAACAAATTGAAAGGATTTGACCCCTTTCCTAAGCATGGATTAGGAATGTGCACATGTTTAGGGGTGGAATTAGGTGGGTGATTAGGATTAGTATTAGAGGACAAGTAGGAGATCTAGAGGATGTGACATGTGGGTAAGATTAAATAAATAGAATTTATTAAATTTATGAGAAGAAGGTGGTAGGATAGGATAGGTAATTAATTAGGAATATTAATTAATTTACCTTAGATAGACAAAATAGATAAGGAACATTAATTAAATAAAAATATTATATGATTAATATAGAAGATGAGAAATATTAATTAAAATAATTAAAATATTATTTAAATAATATAGAATATGGGAAATATTAATTAAATAAATATAAATATTATTTAATTAATATAAATGATGTGATTTAAATGGGATATATTAATTAAATAAATATGACAAATACAATTTTATTTAATTAATAGATGTGATCGACAACAAACAATTTGAGATTAAATTGACCAATTGTAATGGTAAATTTTAGGTGTCTTAATTTTGCCCCTCTTTGAAATGGCACTAAAATAATATTATTTCAAAGAAAAATAAAATATAGGCGACATGATGGACTTGATAAAAACTTTCCCCAGTGTGGAGAAAGTGGATGGAGATAAGTATAGGTGACGTCCCCTTACGAGGGTAGGAGAGAAAAAAGTAGCCCAGATAGCCTCTCAAAAGATGAAAATGGTAAAAACAACATGAAAAAAAATGAATATTAGGGTGGGGAGAAGAAGAAATGGGGGAAAATGGGGTTAAATGAAAAAATGTGGAAAAAAATGAAGGCTTGGGGGTGAATAAATAGGCCATGGAGAGTAAAATTTCTCATTTTTACCATTTGAAATAGTGAAAGTGAGAGATTAAGAAAGAAGAGATGGTGAATATTCATTGTGGGGATCATTGTGCAAAGTGTGTGAGCGTCTACTTGTGGCCAGAGGGAGAGACCATGGGTAAGTCATTGCTAACTTTAACCTTGTACTTTATTTTTCATTTTTTGGGTCAAGAAACAAGGATAAACAAGGTCACCCAAGAGGGAATTTCATGGTTGGGTGGCATCACTGAGAGGTGGGACAACCTTGGGTAAACCAAGGCAGCTTGGGTTCAAGGTGGGGTGGCCTCATTAAATGGGGAATTTGGATGGTAGGAGTTAGGTGAGATGGTTTTAGTGGTATGTTGGAGGGTTTTGAGGATGAGTGTGAGTGGTTTAGGGATGGTTAGAAACCATTTAGGGTTTAGGGATTGGTTTAGGGATGGGAAATATTTTAGGGTTGGATAAATGGTTTAGGTATGGTTAGAAATTTTTTAGGATTTAAGGATTGTTTTATGGATGGAAAATAGGATGGGAAACTATTTAAGGTTGGGGAAATGGTTTAGGGATGGGTAGAAACCATTTAGGGTTTAGGGTGGGAAATGGGATGGGAATCGAGTTAGGTTTTAGGTATTGGTTAAGGGATGGTTAAAATCCATTTAGGGTTTAGGGATGGGGAATGGCATATGAAACTATTTAGGGTTTAGGGATGGTTAGAAACTATTTAGGTTTTAGGGATTGGTTTAGGGATGGGAATTGGGTTAGGAAATGGTTTAGGTTGGGGAAATGGTTTAGTGGAATAGTGAAACTAATGAGATGGGTGCTATGATATGTAGGAGGATTTAGAGGCCTTAGAGACTCAAGAGCGATGAACAAGAGTGTCGAGGTTGATGCAGTAGATGATAGATGCTAATATGACAATGTTACAAGCCATAGGGTTGGAATATGTGTCATGAATGCCATTGCTCCATTCTCATAGGCTAATTTTGATGGATTTAGCAAAGAGGTGGTACTCTAAGATGACTACTTTCCATCTCCCGATAGGGGAGATGATTGTGACCTTGGAGGATGTGTGAAGTATTTTATGGGTATCAATTAGGACTCGTCTAGTGTATATGATGTTGATATAAGCATCGGAGGTAGTCTTAGAGAGGATTTTTGGGAGGAGTGAACTACCATGGAGAGGGATGGAATTGCACTTAGATGATTGTAGGGGGGTGGTTCTGGCATTCCCCTTGTGATAGCGGCTCTTACTAGTGACATCTTGTTTTTGGACAAGAGTAGACAAACCTTCCACATTGGGTTGGAGAAGTGTATGATAGAGATGGTAGACAGAGGGTAGCGGTTTGCATGGGGAGCTTACATGCTAGCTCACTTGTACAAGGACTTGTATATAGTGACAGTAAAGGATGGAAAAATCCTTGGGAACATTACCCTACTTTAAGTATGGACATGGGAGCACATTATCATTTTTTTCCCTATTGGAGATAGAGTGGGAATTGGCTATGGAGACCCTTATGTGTTTGGTTGGGAGTGGGTAGTACAATATAGGCATATGGGGACATGGATTACTCAAGGTGAGTACTAGATTAGTTATCAGAGGGGGAGATAGTGTGGAGATCATATCAAGAGCTAGAGACATGGCAAGAGGATGAGCGGTATGAGTTATGTTGTTTCTCAATGTTATTTGATAGGGAGGGATCACTATTATATTAAGAGATATCATGCAGATATGGAATGATGATAGTTTTTATTACAACAGGGAATACCAGAGGGGCTACATTACTTTTCCAAATAGTTATAAGAGGCACTCGAGTGGGGGCCACAAGTGAATAGGATTGATGCCTTGAACAGTTGGTAAAATATGGTGTGGATGGAGTGGGATGATCATGAAGAGGTAGTGGATAAAAGTATCACTGATGCATATAGAGGATGGTGGGTTACACAGAGGCCATTGAGGTTGACACCACCATCCAAGAGAAGTGTGTGAGAGTGATTGAGGGAGGCTATGAGATAGGTGATGAGGTGAGGACAAGTAGACATGGGAGGCATTATGAGGGGGACGGGGAGGTAGATTATGTGGGGTGGGATCAACAAAGTTGAGACACCAAGAGATGAGTTAGTGGGGGTGTTGGTTCTTTTTCTAGCTAAGCCTTGAAATCCTCTAAAACGGGGCCAACCCTTATACTCAAGAAAATTCAAATCTAGTGGCCAACTAATGGGTAGAGAGTTTCAAGGTCTTACCCCTACTCTTTAGGCTTTGTGGGACAAAGGAGGGTGGTCCTTATTGTGTTAATTTGATAATTTAATTCCTTAGGAACACTTCAACACAAATTTATTCGTACTAAGTGCAAATAGTCATTACTCATCAAAGGCTTGGCTGACCTTTAAACAAATAACCACCTATTGCTAGGAATTAAGTGGGACTTCAAATTTATACACTGTAATTGAAAGTATTTAATGGTTTTCATTCTCATTCTAAATCCATAGCTAGGAACATCACTAACTCAAATATTTGTCAAATAACATAATAAAGAGACCAATGTTTCATCAATTGGGATAATAGAGTAAAGTTAGCCACAACCAGTAATACATTAGCCATTTATCTTAAAAATGGGTGGACTATTATCATACTACTTTGTAGTATTCAACTCATTGCATCTGAAACACAACTTCTTACTAAATCCTATGCTCTTTCCTCATAGACTTGTGACTTCATTTAAGCATTTAATCAATTCTTTGACTTGAAGCATAAACAAACCCACTCATTCAATCAAAACAATTGAAGACAAACAAAAATATTATAAAACCTTTTATTCATAATCTGTAAGAAAATTATAGAGGAGATATATATCTCATAACTAATATTTTCTCTCATAATTTGTGGCTTCTGTAAAACCATTTGAAGATCATTACATACATGATTCTAACCCAAATACAATTTATTGTTCTATTCATCATTATTCTTTACAATATGCATTTTTCTGAGCATAGCTGCTCACCCAGACCAATTTTTGGACTTAAGAATGGAACCCCTTACAATGAGAAGACAGTGAGAAGATAAAGAAGAAAGAAAATAGAAGAAGCCTTAAAATCAACTGGTAGAAGACACATGGTGATTTTACCCTCTGTTGATCATAAATAAGAAAATATCTAAAAAAACTTGTTTCTTCTCTCTTCCCCCTACAAAACAAACTTTTCCTCTATATTTTTTCCCTCATCTAATTCTCCAACAAAAAACTATCTTTCTTGTGAAAAAAATTCACCATTTTACCCAACAACAAAAGCTTTGTTCCCTTGTAAGAAAATTACTTTTCCCTTTGCAACTGAAAATAATTTCATATTGCCTGTGAAAATTTGTTACTCATCTCCTTCATTTTACCTTGTTGCACATTACAATATTCATCTCCAACAAAGAAAATATATTTTTTTCGTGAAAGCTCTTTACCTTGTTTTTACTTGCAGCCAAAGAAAATATTTTTTGTGCACACAATATATGAAATATTATGACTAAAATATTTCCCCTTTAGCATTTCAGACATTAAAATCTTCCTCGAGCAAAAAATTTACCCATACCTTCCAATTAATTCATGGGCCCACTTTTTATTCACTCAAACTTTGTAAGCACATCAGGCATTGTATGAAAGAAAGGGAGAAAGGTAGATAAACCAGTGATGCCTCGATGAGAAAAGAACAACATCACTCATTGTGTGTTGCTGAGGAAAAGAGGAGACACCAACTCGAGATGGGTGATGGAAAGCAATTCCATTGCTCATCGTCATTTGTTCATTGGAAAAGAGAAAGCTTTCTGTGACAAGCAATGCCTTGGAAACTCTGCCCTTAAATTTTAAACATTAAAAGGATATGTCAAATCAAGCATTCACCATCGTAAACATTGCATCGCTGAAATTAAAAGGGAAAGGCAAATATTTTGGCCACTGGCAATGAGTTTTCTGTGTAACCATGAAAGTTGTGAAAGTCGTGTTTGGACCAATCAGAGCTATGAATTAAACTTGTTCTGGTCCAAAAACATTTGAAATGCACTTTATATTTTCCCCTTTATATTTGCACAACTTTTAAAATATTCAAAATATTTTAAATATTAACATTTGAAATTTTAGAAAAATTGTGGCTTCTAATTACTAAGAGAAAACCCATTTCCTCAAATTTTTCCCAGGCTTCAAAATTCAGAGCATCCCATATAGAAAGAATGTCTTCCATTTCACGTTCAAAGACAAGATTATCAACACTCCATATGTTATCATGAAGGGAAGCTTCAAGTAAAGGTTCATACAAATCAAAACTTTCATTTGCAACAAATTCATCATAGTGAGTGTCAAAGACACATTCACTATTGCAAAGAGTATCCCACTCAACACTATTTGTTGTTGTTCCAACATGAAAATATGAAACATATTGCTCATGAGAGAGGTTATGAGTTGCAGATCCAAAAAAAATGTCCTCATATGCATCTATATTATCGGCATAATCACATTCTTCATGTGCAAAATCATCATGAAAACTATCAGTAGTTGTACCAATGTTTATTTGATCTACATTTTCACTTTCATGTACATCTACATAAATACTTTCCTTATTTAAAAATCCAGTGCTAATTTTAAAACCAGCAAAAGGAATGGAAGAAAGTGGAGAGTCAAACAAGAAAAGAGTTCCTTGTTCATCACTTACATTACCAAGATATGCATGCTTGTCATAATCAACTACCTGAACCAATTCATCCAATGAATCTCTTGCATACATATCTTCTTCCTTGTTCATATTGCTGCAACAATCAACAGGGTCACATTCCTCATTGTCAAATTGAAAACCATTAATGGTTTCCTCATTGCAACTTCTTGCACATGATTGCTTTGACTGAAGATTCTTCCATACTCTGTCATTTGCAGCTAATACACCAATGCTCTTAAAAGCACTCTTCAAATCTGCAAGCTTCTTTGACTCATCATGAATTCCTTCATCAATGCTACACACACTTATAAGATTGGTATGACCAAGTGCATCATAATACTGTTGATTACACATGTCTTCTTCAAACAAGATATTCAGTTCATATCCATCATACTCTTGTTCTTGTGAACCTTTAGAAACATTGTCATCATCCTCATTAGAATACTTTTCACTCAAGGGAATTAATTCCACCTCCTACTCTTGAAAGGAATCACAGTTACCAGGGCTGCAAGTAGAGTTGAAATCCTCTTGATCACCCATATAAGGATGTTTTTTAGCTGGTTGCAACCTTCCACCTACAACACCATTGTTCTCATCATGAAGACATGAAACTTAAGAATCAGTAGAATCTTCAACTGTATATTCAAAGTCCATAGAGGAGAAAACACTTTTAGTATCATCTACATCATTGCAACTTTCATTTTCTATAGAAAATCTACTTTCTATTTGGGTAAGTGCACCAAGATGGTTCCCAAAAAGGGGGCTTAAGTGGCCACTTTTTTTCTAAAATCAGGAAATGCTGACCTTGGACATGAAATTTAGGATAGTTACACTCAAAATTTTGAGATGGAACAAAACAAGGATTGAAGTGCTCTGAGTCTACTTTCTAAACTACTAATTTATTTTGAAAATGGTTGAGATTAAGGGATTCAACAAAGGGATGCACACAAATTGATGTTGTTTTTGTTAGAAAAACATAACATAGCAACTCTTGTATGACCTGGGCATAGTGACCCTTTTATTTTATTTTTAAAATTGCTACAGTCAGAAGTTAGCTAATAGTATCTAGTTGGTGCACAATTTTTCTGATAATTTTTTAATGAATATTTGATTTTTTACTAATTTTCTAAGTGGGCACTTCCTAAAAAGCAGAATTTTGGCCGTGCTCGCCCTACAAATTTTGGAAAGTAATAGATTTCTTTAAAAAAAAATTGTAGAATGGATTCTAGTTTCTAAAAAAGTAATTTATTTGAAATTTTGATGAATGGTTAATTTATAACGAAAAAAAAACCACACACTGTTTTTGAAAAAAATAGACATACAAACAAAAGAAATTATGGATGAAAGACCTAACATTGTCAGAAAGTGAAAAAAATTACATCGTTGGAAAGCTAATAGAGAACTTAACATTACCCATGTGTTCGATTTTGTCGATATTGAACCAGATGCAATCCTAACGGTGAGCATGAACCCGATTATGTGAAAAATTGTAGAATTTGTAAAAAAT
>VDFB02321040.1:0-83596 GCA_007258455.2 Sequoia sempervirens | reverse complement strand
CCAACTAATCAAAGGGAAAACCATTTTTATGCAAATTGGTGATCAAATATGGGTTGTTTCAATGATTTTTTATGTTTATTTGATTGTCTAATGCCTAATATTAAGGTTTTTCTTGTTGTTGTATTTATTCAATTTAGGTACTTAAATTATTCATTTAAACACAATATTTCATGCAAAAAATGATCATTTGATAAAAAAATTCTTGTAACATTTTTCATGTATGCCCTTCTTATTCAAAATATTTTGTAATAAATCTTCTCCGCTCTTGTTTTTGAATGATATTCCATTTATTTTTTGATTTCTAACCTCCACTTAAACTCTATTTATACCCCAATCATACCTCTTCACCAATAGGGTCGACCTTCTCGAGGGAGGTCAAACACATACAAATAATAATAATTTTAATTTATTTTAATTCCTCCAAGAGGAGTCGACTCATTTCAAAGAGAGCTATTTTATAAATATGGGTTCCAAAATGAGACAAATTGAGTCAACCAATATTTACAATAAGTTATAATTCAAGAAAAATAACTCATGGGTCAACCCGCCTTCTTGATTTCCTTCTTTGATGGTGTAGACATGTAAAATGTACTAATTAACACTACACATCTGATCCCGACCACTAACACCGCTTCATCTTGAATCATCCCTCGGTCTAACCATTTAATTAAATACCTTTATTTGATTAAATTCATCAATGTTCCTCACTTAATTGAATAAATCATTTATCTAATTAAGTCATCCTTTCTTGTTAATTAAATCAATCAATCTGATCTAATTATCCCTATTTAATTAAATAATTAATTTTATTTGATTAAATCCCTAAATTCGTCTTATTAAATTAAATAAATTAAAACCTTGTTTAGTTTAATCCAAATTAATCTCCTTGGTTAAATAAAATAAAAATATTTATTTAATTAATCTTGAAATCATGTTCTTCTCATATTTTGATTTAAATCAGTCCATAAATCTAAATCAATATGTCACATCATTCTAATATCTCATTAAATTAATTAACCTTGATTAATTTAATCTCTTCTCATGTCCCATCCTCTAGCTTTTGCAACTTGCACAAGAAAATAGATTTAATTCATTTATTAAATCTCTATTTTCTCTCAAAAGGCATAATAAAGGAATATTCCTCAAATTTGAATTCAAAAATCCAAATGGAATTTGTCCTTCCAACAAGGCATTTACTCCACCTAGAATTCCTTTTTCCTTGAGCCAAGTGGAATTCAATGCACCTTCTTTCCCTCTTACATGTCATTTCAACAATTTCAAAATTCAAATATATGCATTTATTGACACATTCTTCAAAACTTGCACATCCTCCATCCACTCACATGTTGACAAGTGGCACCTTGCTATTTGTTGACTCTTAGTCCCACATTGCTCTATTTTGGACATCTCATCAATTTTAAATTCTATAAATAGGAGGCTCCATTCCTCAATTGATCATCCACAACTTGAGTAAACTTACTATACTCAAATTCATAGCAATCTTCATCCACCTGATTGAGTTTTATAGCTACGTTATGCATATTTTTTTTTTGGAGCACTCATCAATCTTCAACAAAGTGGAACACAATCTTCATAAAATCATCAAAGATAGCATTGGATTTGGGAAATGGTCAATTTTCACATCAAATTGGAACCAATTCCCTCAAGAGATCAAGATTTTTCTTTGTTTTAGAATAGGATTTGATACTTTAGCTTTAAGTTTGTTGTGTTCTTCATGTTATTCCTTTTCTCTCACATTCAAATGGATTTCTTGAGGGATCTATATCCTAACTTGCATTGACCTTATTAATGTGTTGTTTGTTGTGTTCTTGCAGGTGTGGGATATAGGTTCACAGATGGTGATTATTCTCCTTTGACATAATGACAACAATATTTCTAACATCTTTTGATTCTGGTGGTTCTTTTCAAATCCCATCAATTTTTAATGCAACATAATGATATATTTTGACTATATGAACTTATCTTTGTGGCCTATGACCTATTTATAGTATTTTTTTTAATCTTTGTTTTTGATGATGAAAAGAGGCATGTGTGCCTTGATGGTAATATTACTTTTTACCTACATTCTCATTTATGATTATTATGGTTAGCAAGTGCTATTTTTGTTTATGTGTTTTGTTGTTTGGTTGGTTGTTGTTTTGAAAACCTGTTTCTTTGGGATATTTTTGCTCTATTTTTAGTTGTTGTACGGGATCACGACACTTCCATACTTATATAATAAATAATATAATGATATATCTCATTTTTATGGAGACATACCTTTGGATCATTTTGCACATTCTTATGATGTATCTAGTGATTGTGGTCTACATTATAATACATTTTTTTCACAAACATGAATTATATATGCATGAGGATAATATGCCATTATTTAATTATTACATATTTCCCATCCTTCTTCACTTTTACATGAGACATGCACATGGGTATGGGACATGAGGATGTTTACCCTTATGTGAACTACCTCATTAGTGAGATGACCCATCTAAAAAATATATTGATGATTATGATGATAAATTTAAATAAAAAGATCCTATCAAAGTGATATTGCACAATATTTTTGCATATGACATGATTTATCTTTCCCCAAGTGGATTTGTGACACCTTAAGTTTCAAGATATGATGGTAGAGGTGATCTATTATGACATTTGTAGTATTTATAAACTATGTACTTCTCTTATTTTTATGACACTTGTTTGTTTGCTAATTATTTTCAACAAGCTTAAGTGACAATGCATTCACATGTGTATTCATTATCACATGCTTTTATCACTTCATGTATTTGGATAATGCTTTCATGAAATATTTTTATTATAATATGAATCAAAAACACATATTAACCTCATGTAGTGAATTCAAGAAGACAAAGAGCCAATTAAAAATTGAACATAATTTCAATCATTAGTTACACCTTCAAAGATGGTGAACTTCAAAACATATTAATTGATAGTTTAATTGCACTATTTAAAAACCAAGTGTATAATATGCCTCATCATTAATTTTTAGAGTTGTGTGCTACAATATGTAAATGTGAGCATAACTAATTGAGCAATCATCTTTTATATCAACAAATTTATAGTACCTTTTAAAATGTTCATGATTTAACACCATTGTCACATGTGGATAAGGACAATGAAGATGAACCTAGTAATCATCATGGATAAATTAATCCGAAGATATTTAAAGGATTCACTATATTAGAGAAGTCTACATATGTTGTATTGGAACAAATTTAAAACACAACTTGATTATTTTACCTCTAATTAAACCAATAGATATGTCTAAGCTTACACCACATGGGGCTATATGCTTATAATCACACACATGACATTAAATTGATAGAAACATCAAATTGAAATATCAAATTCAATATCTTATAGATTAAAAAATTATATAAGATAAGGATAATAATATTAGCTTGCTTAATGGTGGATGACTTTATGGAATATATACCTCACTTATTCTTCTTATCACGTACCATATTTTATGCTTTTATTATCTTATCTTGGCTTTATGTTTATGTTTACATGTTACTCATTTTCATGTAGATGATGCAAAGATACATTTAGTGGTACATGTTGATACAAGAGGCTTTGAACGTGCATTGTATTGTTCATGTCACTTCTTTCTTCTTTATTTTTCTTTTTATCATTTCTAATTTGCTATTTTTCTTATACCATGTATGTTGTAATCCTCCTCATTCATCCATTTAACTTGTGTATTCTTACACTTTTCATTCTTTGTTATTCTATGTATATTGTGATCCTCCTTTTTTATTCATATATTTAATTTATGTTTCCTCACAATTTGACCTCTTGTTATGTCATATTTTTTTTGCATCTCCTCTTATAATTTCACTTTATATATTTTGTTTTATGTTTTCTTTCCCCACTCGAGGAATCTTTATTATATCAATCCTATGTTTAAATCTTATGATTGTTTGTGTTTCCTTGTTAACTTTTCCTTTTTACTGCATACCTTGTTTTATTCCTATTCCCTTATATGTTCCAAGATTATCACCATGGTTTTTACAAGTTGCTTTCTATCTTTTTATGCTATATGTTTATATGATGTTACCTAAATTCCATGATCACTATACTTACCTATTTCACAATCCTAATAATTCTTAATTTTCCTTCTCATGCCTATGATTCTATATTTATGATCTTTATCATGCCTATGATTTCATTTTTTGGGTTCTAATCATGTCTATATCTTATGATTCTCATCACTTCTACACCTTATGATTCCATGCCTTATAATCCTTATCATTCCAATCTTATGATTATATGTTATGACCCTCATCATGCTCTTATTTTTATGTTTATGATTCTTATCATGCTTATATTTATTGATTAAATGTTATGAAACTTGTTATGTGCACATGTTTTACATTTTGTTTGTGTACATGATCCTCATCTATCCTTTAGGGCTGTTATTATCTTGCCATTTTCCCATATTAGGGGAAAATTTATTACACATGCCTTGATGCTTATCTCTTATGGGTTCACATGTTTATCAAATTATATTTCTTCTATCATGATTTTCTTCTCTTCAATTTAATGCATCCTTTCTATGCAACCAATTGGAGGGGGGGCATATATGTCACTAATGTTTCTTGTGAGATGTTTTATAGTGACATGCTCATATTCATTACCATATCTAGGAGAGCTTACACATAAAATTTTCTTGGTTAGAATCCTACATTTATGCATAGTTAGATATTTGTATTAATTTTTGTAGCATACATAATATCTTAACCTTCACTCTCTAATTCCACTATTTTTATAGAGTTTTTTCCCAAGAAAGATGTGTGTGATAGAAGCTACTAATTGCATGCTCTTTGTTGTTTTTTAGTTTTTGATGTAGCTCTCAAAATAAGAATAATTCATTATTTTATGTGGATAAATAAACTCTTGGGTTCCTTAAAAATATTATTTCAATGTTGAATATTTGTTCAATTTGGCATGCATCCACATATGGTTTGTATCTACATCAAAGTGGGGCCAATATCTTGGTGAAAATTGTATAATGGACTAGAGCATGAGTATTTTCTAAATATTTGTTAAATTTTCATATTCTTGCATGAAAATTGGCTCATGCCATCCCATTTATCATTGGTACCCAAATTTACATTCATTATTCATAGATCCATCATTTATCACCCTGAATTAGATTCACCTATGCAAATTCAACCTATATCACTTTCACAATCATGGATACAACTCTAAAATTTTAGTTTTAAATTTTATAAAATGAGCCCATGTTTCCTTTCCCTTATTATCCCTTATGAGCTAACCTAGTGCACATTTGTGTTGAATTATTTGCTATATTGTTGTATTTAAGAACATTCATTTTCTCATTTCAAACCATGTTAGAATGTTAAAATAGCATCTATATTGGAGATATTAAAGGATGATATATTATGAATATGTGTACTTGTGGTACTATCCTAGGTCCATTGCATTAATTCTTTGTCTTTAGTCTATTGCTCATATTCATAAAAGTGGTCCATGAAGGATTTGATTGAGGATTTGAACCTTGCAATTTAATAGTTTCTCAAGGTGTTTGTAAATATTTCCAATCTTGGTGCACAATCAAACATAAAAAATAAAGGTGAGGAAGACTAAAATTTTAAATTTGTGCAATGCCAAATCACTTCTGCATATTAGATCAATATATACCTGTAAAAATCACTTCTTCACTCACAAATTTTACTCCAAATAGTGAATTGGCCTAGCAAATGTTGGTATTGATTTGTGTGCTACATTTGAGTACTTAAGAATATTTATTCTATCATTTGAAACCATTTTGGAATGTGAGAAAAACATCCATATTTGAGAGTTTAAAGAAGAATATATTTTATATTTGTCTGCTTGTGACATCATCCTAGGTTCATTGTATTATTTCTTGCTATTTTTTATCTATTGTTCACAGTTATAGTGCTAATTCATGATAGGTTTGACTAAAGGCCCGGTCCTTAAAATTTAACACATTTCCAAAGGTTTTTCTAAACACCACTAAGACTTGCACATAATCAAATGTCTAAAATCAAGGTGATTAAAAATTCAAAAATCCATGTTCTACTAAATCAATTCCATGAGTTATATGATCACTTTCACATATCAAGTCATTCCATTCTTGCAAGGATCACTTTTTCACTCACAAATTTGAAGCTAGATAATGCTATCAAATTTATGGGTCAGCAATAAGGGATATATATTTAGAACCTTGACAAATGGATTCATGACATTTGGGGAGAGAATTTTAGACTAGAATTAAAGCTAGGTACTCACACTTAATTTTTTATATTTATTGATTTAATTTCATATATTTTTGATGGCCAGTCTCAAATCTATTATCTAAAATAATTTGTACTTAGTTAAATCCATTTATTTAATTAAACTAGGTACAAAAATTAAAGTTTTTTTTTTTTTTGTGTTGAAGATAGTGAATGGACAATTTTACAAAAAGAGGGTATTGTTGTTCCTATACAACTACATAATCGGCTGAATATAATCAGCTACACAACACTATACATAATTAGTTGTTCTTATACAACTACACAATCAGCTGAATATAATTAGCTACACAATTCTATATAACGAAATAACCTAAGTTCAAACATAGTGATCTTAACATATAAGTTGCCCAAGCAAATACCAATACATATAGAATTATAATGCAAGGATGATATGAGTATCATTTATAGTTTTTAGACTATTGTTGTACAATGCCCTTATATAGCAATTTTTAACATATCCCTGTTGGCATAACAACATTCATGACTCTTTTTTACTAGTCCCTCCCTTCTTGTTATTTTCTTGGCTACTCATTTTGATTAAGTCATTCACTACTTCTTATTCTTTTGTTGTTTCCTGATTCTTTCTACCCCTTATACATTTTCCTTGTCACCACTGTTGTTTTCTTTTTGTTTGAGCTCTTTCTTGAGTTCCCAGAGATCCCTTCGGAAAAATTCTAGCCCTGGGTGCCCTCCATGATCATATCTAGTCTCCTAAAGGTCTATTTCCACTATCTTAATTTCCACAGACTTCCAAAACTTGTCTTTAGAAATCTACATAGTCATGTATGCTTGTGTAACCATATTGTAAAAAGTGAGTCTTTTGTAAGACTCGGTAAGCACTCTCCTTTTCCCATCTTATTTATCTTCATTCTGAGCTTTCCAAATGGTCCAAAGTATTTTAGTGGATAGGCATAACCAGAGAAGAGAGAAATTATTATCCAATTTGTTGTCAATCTAAAATAGTGTCTTTACAATGCAAGGTTTAGTGTCATATTTCCATATATTTATTTCATTACAGAATATTTTTCAAATCTCACCAACAAAGATGCAATCAAAGAAAATATGGTTAATAGATTCTGGGACCCTACATAGGTTGTAGAGTTCAATATTATTTTGCTTCACTTTAAAGGGGAGCCTTTGTAGAAGTAGAAGCCATCTAAAACATGATTTTTTGGGTTCCAACTATTGTTTCCAATTATTTTCAAAGACTTTTTTCCATTACTTGTTATTGAAGTTTACACCCCAAAATCTATTCACATGTTCAAAAATATCTGTTTGTTCATTAGGGAGGAATAAATTGTTTTAGCATTGATTTTCTGAAGTGTTTTTCCATCTTTCCATTGATACCCAAGGTATTTCCTAGCTATCAGTTGAGTCCTCAACTGGAAATTGCATAATTTTGCAAGCCTCTTTCAATACTATGAATGTTCTCCCATTGCTTGGAGAGAGGTTGAATTCCAAGGATAAATCATCCCAAATTTTTAGGAAGTCATCCTTGAGGATGTCATTAAAGTATTTGATTCCTTTCTGAGCCCAAGATCTAGTTGAGCAGCCTTGGAGTAAAGCCAATGGTCTATATTTATGTTGTAGGCTCCACCGTATGGACCTATGTCCCATAATGATTCTATTTTCATTCTTGATGAAGTGTAAATTGGTAATGTTTTTCTTGACTAATTCCCAAGCTTTCTATATTTTTTTATAAATGTTAGAACCTACAGGGGATATAGGGTGGTTACAACTAAGGATATCACAAAGTGGGAGGTGTTTCCATGTCTTACCCTACTTCGGAATAGAATTCATTATGTTTTATCTGATCAGGACATTCTAGGGTTCATCTCCTTCCAAGGCACCTAAAATCCATTTGGAGGCCAGGAAAATTCCTTGTATCCTCATATCTTTAAGTCCTAAACCTCCTCTTGCTTTCGCAATGGTGCACCACTCTTGTCTTACATAGTGCCTCTTCTTGTTACCTTTTCCATCTAACCACAGGAAATTCCTTATTTTCTTTTGAATTTCATTTATCTAATAGTAGCTAAAGAACCAAATTGAGGAAAAATAGATGGAATAGGATGAGAGGACATTTTGGTAGATTTGCAGTCTACCAACCATGGTTAAATATTGTTTATTCCATTTATCTATTTTGCATTTATTTTTTTGTTTAATCTAGTTCCACACTTCCTTTAGGTTAGGTTCAATGGAAAATGGGGTGTCAAGGTACCTAACAATTTTTTGGGGTCCTCCCCATTGCAAATTGAAGTTCTTTATCCAATCAGGGGGTGTGCTATGCCATCCAAACATATAGAATTTGGTAAGAGAAATCTTGGCTCCTAATGCTTGACAGAAAGTTTTAAGTTTTTCCATGAGGTTCACTAGATTTCTTTCTTCCAACTTCACAAAGATAGCTATGTCATCAAAAAATAAGGTGTTGATTAATTCATTACTATCTAGGAGGGTGATGCCTTAACCATAGGGGAGGTCCCATTGTCCCTTAATAGGTAGTGTAAGGCATCTGAGGCTATGAAAAAAAGTGCAGGTGCTAAGGGGCACCCCTGCCTTATGGATATCCCTAAGGTGATTTCCTCTATAAGGGTTCCGTTAACATCTACTTGTGCCATTGCATCATTGAGTAATGTTTTTTCCAAGTCATAGAAATCACTTGGAAACCTAAAGGCTTCTAGAACCATCAATACATATTCCCATTCAACTCTATCATAATTTTTTTCAAAGTCTAACAGAAGCATTATAGATTCTTGTTTAGTTTGTCTCACCCAATCCATGGCCTCCCAACTAGTAATCAAATTTTCTAGAATATATCTTCCTTTAATGAAGCTAGTTTGGGAGTTATTAATAAAGGAGGGTAGTATGTTTTCCAATCTGTTTGCTAGTATCTTGGCCATGATTCTTTACAAGACATTGAGGAGGGTTATAGGCCTCCAGTTCTTAACCAGTGTCCAATATCCTTCCTTGGGGAGCAACTTGATGACCCCCTTATTGATATTTCTACCCAGAGAACCATTTTCAAGAGCTTCCTTATATACTAATGCAAGTCATCACAGATCCAATCAATGAAAACCTTGCAAAATTTTGTAGGGAGTCCATCAATTTTAGGGGTTTTGTCATTTTTGAGTGACAAAATAGCTTGTTTGATTTCTTCTTTTGAAATTCTTTTGCTCAAGGATTTTGCATCCACCTCATTGATTTTTTTGTGAATAATGTGTCTCAGGTGATTCTTTTCCAAAATATTCCCTTCCTTGGCCCCATTCGAGGTGAATAGGTCCTTGTAAAAATGAAAGAATTGTAACCTTATATCCTCTTGGGATCTTATTGTTGAACCCTCTACCAATAATTGATCAATTTGACCTCTTAATTGCCTCTCCTTGATGCATTTGAAGAAAATTTTGGATGCTTTATCCCCATTTTGAAGCCAATTCATTTTGGATCTTACTCTTATCCCTTTCACTTTGACTGCTTGTAGTCTTCTCAATGCATCTTTGATTGAGTACTCTATTAGATAGACACTCATTATTATGTTCCTTTTGAAGGAAAATTTCTTCCTACCTCCTCCTATCTAAGGTCCTTTTCTTACCAATGGTTTGGAACAAATTTTTCCACCCTTTCAAATTCAAGTCTCACCTTTCAATGACACTCAATTCTTTGTACATCCATTTGTTGATTTCCCTCAAGGACTCAATGGCACACCTATAGTCATCTTCTTTCAGGAGACTAGTGTTGAGCATGAAACATTAATTAGATCATTTTATCCTTGCAATACCAAATTTAAGGAAGAGTGTCACTTTGATAGGATGGTGGTCGGAGAGAGTGTATAGAGTAACCTCCACCTTGCACCCATCCTTCCCAAGTATGACCAAGAAGAAGTCCTTATTCAAATAGAACATGTACAACCTATTGTAGATCCTTCTTCCCCCTTTTTGTGAGTTTCACAAAGTGAACTGGATGCCAGAGCAATCCTTTTTTTCCCCTTCAATTGGGTCTTCTATTTTTAGCTTGGTTTTCATCCTTTTCCAAAAGAATTTTTCATTACCATTCTAATCTAGATTCATACCACCCCACCTGTCTTCACTTCTCTCAACAAAGTTAAAGTCACCCCTCAAGATCCAAGGGATGTCTTGTCAATTGGAGAGCCAGTTCCATAGGAGAGATATGTCTTTATAATCATTTGGGGCATATATGGAGCATATGCCAAACATTGAATCATCTTTTTGAAGGATAAACCACATTGCTCTATTACAGGGGGATACCCCAAATTCAATTACATATTTGCCCCATTTATTGGCTAGAAGGATGACAAATCCTCCTTTCCCCTTTTCATGTTTGGTGACGAACTGAGAGGCTTCTCTCCATATAATTTTGAGGGTTGTTTCCAATATGAACCCCACTGCTTTCAATTCTTAGAGGATTACTATATCTTTTTATTTCCTTTGGTCTAAGAACCTTCTTACCACATGTTTCCTATCTAGGGATTCCAACCCTGTAACATTCCAAGAGTAGCAGTTAATTTACATTCAAAAGGTTATTGGGGGGGGGACTCTTTGTCACTTTTAAAGTTATCAAAGCACATGGGGAGCTTGTAATCTATTTCAGCTCTCTTAGCAGTGGGGACTGGGATAATTCCACAACTCTTCTTTCTTCTTTCTTTCATTAGGTGGAGGTCACCCTTAGCTAAGGATCCTTCAATCCCCAACCCTTTCTTTTACCTATATCTTCTAGTTTTCCTCACAGTTATATCCAAGGGGACTTCCTCCCCATCTGTGTTACCCTTGGTGGAGTACCCTCCTATATCCTTTGTAGATTCAAAATTAGGGCATGTTTTCAATCCATCTGGAGTTTCCGCATCATCAAGATTGAGAATAGAAGCTATTTCAACTTCTATTTTAGAACAATAAAAATGCCTTTGCTCTGGGTGTATGTCCTAAATCATGATTTCATCAACCCTCTCATTTCCATTCACTAAGTAGAAAGTGGATGAAGGGGAGGGATCTATTTGGTCATTTTTCAAGGCATTGTTGCTATCATTAGTTTATGTTTGGCCTATCTCAACAAGAGGAGTGATGGAGTAGGATTTCAACCCCTTAAATTCATTAACAAGCCTTCTGACTTGTGAAGAGTTTTTTTTCCAACAAGAGTGCCTTCTATTTTATCATTTTTTGAGAGACCGGATAGTGTGTCTTTTTCTTTCCCAATTTTGCATATTTCATAATTATAGATGTCCAGATCCTTTGTTATCTTTTCATCATTTTGGTTCATTCCTCCTTCTATGGATCTTTGCGTTTGGTTTTTCCTAATTTTTTGCAGAGCCAATTGTTGTGCACTCAATTTATTTGTGGTTGACCGAACACCTCCAGAGGAGGCAATGACCATATTAATTTCCTCATTACGATTTTTGGTGCAAGGACTTTCAACCTCTATAAGAAGTTTACGAATCTATTCAATCAATGATCACAATTGTTTGGCATTCCTATCTGCATCAAAATTGGCACCAGTGGAGGGCCTGTTACATTCCACATTTAGATTTTTATTAATATCACCTTTGAGATTTTCATGATTAGAGGAGGCCAAGTTTGAAATTTTGCTTGGATTCACTTGAGCCCTTGCTAAATTTTATTTTTTAGAGTGATCTTCTCTAGTGGTGTTTGAGGAGAGGTTAGCATCTTTCCTTATTTTAGTGGTGTTGTTATTATTTTTCCTAATTAAGGGGTAGTTTCTTCTGATATGGCCCTCTTTTTGGCATAAATAGCAAGCATTTAAGCCACTTAGGGTTTCGAGGGCACAATTAAATGTTCCCCTTTTTGTTTTAATTTCCAATTGATCAAGTATGTCGATATCTAGGGATAATGACACCAGGGCCCTCACATCAGAGTGGGGCAAGACATATTTAGTGTCATTGACTTTGATAACCTTTTCGTATGGCTCTAAAATGAGTGGTCTAAAATTCCAAAGTTGATGCAGGATCATCCTTGGTTCTTGGCAATCTTGCATCAACTAAAAATATTTTCTTTCAATTTTTTTGTTCTTATTTAGTTCTTGTTCAGTTTGTGTTGGAAGATTCATCATATTTGCTCACCAGACCCTATGGATCTATATTTACATCATTCACATGTTCATTTTCCTTATTCCAAGATTTGAGCGTGATTGGATCTTTTTTCGGCAAGTTATCACTTCTGGATTTAATGGCAGTTTCTTGAATTGACATCAGAATAATTTTCAAGCCCAATGGCTAGTTTGATCGCTCATGGATCTTTCCTATAACTTGCAAATCTGTGCGATTTGAATTGTTTCATGGAGTGTCCCTGACCTTAATTATAGGTCCACGTTTCATCCCATTCATTCGTTGTGGAGTAATTCAAATTTGAGGCCGACCTATTCATGCACACATTACTTTTTCTTTCATTAGAGATTGTAATAATCTTTGGCTAACACAGATGATTCTAGATCCCTAGATGTGAAATAAATCATTGTAATAGATCATTAGGAAGGAAAAATTGAGAAAGATAGGTTTGAATATATAAGATTTTTCTTGTGTTAAGCAACATATAGGAATATTGTATTTGAGCATGTTGTATCAGGCCTATGAGCCGATCTATAAGCCCAGATGTTGTCGACCGATTGTAATTGAAATTTCTAATAATAAGATAGTTTGAATCTGCATTTGCCTCCAATTTCCATGTTTCTTCTATTATGTGACTCTTGCTACATGATCTAGATTGTTCTCATTAAGGACCCTCCTATTGTGGTTGCACCAAATTGGTATTAGAGTGAGATTCGATCTATGAGAGGTCGCCAGAATTCGCAGAATCCTGTTGAAGATTTTTTGTGGGGTGGCGGACTGAGAATCTAACCTGTAGCTGCAAAGGACTTGTGTAAATATGGTGGGAAGAAGAAATGTTAGAGGAAATGGAGTGCATGGAAATGTAGACCCAACTTTAATGGAGATGTTGAGAGGAATCATTGTTTATTAGATGCAGTTGAAACGGCCCAGAGGAGAGGTCACCAATTGATGATGTGAGTGATGAAGAGGTAGAAGTATAGGAAGAAAGAGGAAGAGAAGATCAACCTAGCTCAGATCAAGGAGAAGAAAGGTTCATAAGAGCCCTAACTAGAGAAAATAATAATCTGCATTTCAATCCACTAGATTATAATGGTAAGTTGTATTTAGAAGAATTTCTTGATTGGATAATAGAGATGTAAAAGTATTTTGATTTTGAAGGTACCACTGAAGATAAGAAGGTCAAATTTTCTTGTACAAAGTTGAAAGGACATGCATCCCTTTGGTAGGAACATTTGTAGACAAATAGGCAAAGAAGAGGAAAAGAGAAGATAAAATCATGGGATCAGATGGTGAATAAGTTAAAAACAAAGTTTATGCCTATAGATTATCAGATCAATTTTTTATGAAAGTTGTAGAATTTGAAGTAGGAGTCAAGTGTAACAAAGTATACTAAGGAGTTCTACAAGTTGAATATCAAATCTAGACATTTAGAGGACGAGATCAAGTAAGTAGCCAGATATGTGAATGGCTTGAGGTTGTCTATACAGGATGAAATTAGTTTGATCAAGTTGTGGAGTGTGGAGGAGGTGTACCAATGTGCCCTAAAAGTAGAAGATAAGCTAAATAAAAGACATGAGCAAAGATAGAGAGGAAGAGGAACTTTTGCAAATTAGAATAAAGATAAGGAAGTTGGTAAGAATGATAATTCGTATCGTAGAGGTGATGGAAATTCTTACCGAAGAGGATGATATGGTGGTTACCGGAATGAGGGTTATAGAAAACATGATAGAGGACAAGAGAAAAGAGTACTCAAGGGAACTTGTTTTAAGTGTGGTGAACAAGGACATAGAGCATTTGAATGCAATCAAGGAGAGACAAGTAGAAAGACAAAAAACAATAGGAGAACAACCTTTATTAAGGAAGATCATGATGGATCATCTAATAAACCGAAAGATGGAGAAGTGTTGGTGAATAGAAGAGTATTGTATCAAATTGAGATGGAGCAGGAGTTGTTGCAGAGAAAGAATTTGTTTTGGACTAGATGCAAGGTACCTAGTAAATGTTGAAGAGTGATTGTTGACAGTGGAAGCTCAAAGAACCTAGTTTATGAAGAAATGGTGACAAAATTGAAGTTGGAAAGATTGAAACACCCGAAGCCCTATCAGATAGCATGGATTTAAGATGAGCATAAGATTTTGGTAAGTGAACAATGTTTGGTGGAATTGAAGATAGGAAATTACCATGATGAAGTTTTGTGTGATATCATGCATATGGTTGTATGCCATGTTTTTTTGGGAAGTTTTTGGCAATATGATAGACAAGCTATTCATGATGGAAAGAAAAATACATATACCATTGTTGCTAATGGGATGAAGCAGACTTTGTTTCCATTGGAAGATGTTCCTAAATTTGAGGTTTGTACGAGTGCTAGAATTTGTTTGGTTGATGGAAGGATATTTATAGATGGATTGAGGAATGAGAACATGTGCTATGCCTTGGTTCCTAAGAAGGATGAAGACTTGAAGCATGTGGAAGAACAAATGGAGGAGATAAAGGAGTTGATGACATAGTATGAGGAGATCATTTCAGATAATGTACCTGATGGATTACCACTTGTGAGGAGTATTAGTCATTGCATGGATCTAATTCCTGGAGCTAGTTTTCCTAATAAAGCAGCACACTGGATGACACCTAGAGAGAATGAAGAGTTGAATAAACAAGCTACAAGAGTTTTTGAGGAATGGTTTTATCAGAGAAATCTTAAGTCCTTTTGCAGTACCTGCTATGTTAGAACCTAAGAAGGATGGAGAATGGAGGATGTGTATAGACTCTACAGCCATAAACAAAATCACAATGATGTATATATTTCCTTTTCCATAGATGGATGACATTATGGATTGTTTGAGTGGAGCTAAATACTTTACAAAGATATATTTGAAGAGTGGATATCATCAAATCAGAATCAGAGAAGGGGATGAGTGAAAAACAACATTCAAGACAAATGAAGGATTGTATAAGTGGTTGGTGATGCCTTTTGGACTAACAATTGCACTGATTACTTTCATGAGGATGATGAATTAGGTATTGAAGAAATTCTTGGGTAAGTTTGTGATTGTTTACTTGGATGACATCTTGATTTTTAGTAAGAGTACAGAAGAACATTTTTTGCATATAAGACAGGTTTTGCAGAGGTTGAGAGAAGAGTAGTTGTTGATAAACATTAAGAAGTTTAGTTTCATGAAGGAAGAGTTCGTATATCTATGATTTTTGGTATCTATGGATGGATTGAAGATGGATCCTGAGAAGGTAAGAGAAATTATTGAGTGTCCTACACCAGATAGCATTGGAGAGGTAAGATCATTTCATGGGTTGGCTAGTTTCTACCAAAAGTTCATTAGGAATTTCAGTTCTATTTGTAGTCCTATGACAGAAACAATGAGAGGAGATAAGAAGGATTTTAGGTGGACATCTGGAGTCGATTGGAGTTTTGAGTTGTTGAAACAAAAAGTGACTAAGCAACCTGTGTTGGCTTTACCAAACTTTAGTAAGGTATTTAAAGTAGAATGTGATGCAAGTGGAAATGCAATTAGAGTAGTATTGAGTCAAGAAGGAAGACCAGTAGCTTATTTGAGTGAGAAATCGAATGATGCTAGAAGAAGGTATTTAGTGTATGACCAAGATTTTTATGCCATAGTTCAAGCCTTGAAGAAGTGGATACATTACTCATTTCCTAAGGAGCTTGTGTTGTATACAGAACATCAAGGTTTACAATATTTGAATAGTCAAGGTAAGTTGAAGTAGAGACACATGAGATGGGTAGAATTTATGTAGAGTTATACTTTGGTTTTGAAGCATAGGAGTGGAAAATAAAATAGAGTTGTTGATTCCTTGAGTAGGAGAAGGAATTTACTAGCAAAGATGAGAGTGGAGGTATTAGGCTTTGATGAATTGAAGAACTTGTATGAGGAAGACCCAAATTTGGTAGAACCTTGGAGAGCTTGTAAAGAACTAGTTTTGGAGGATAAGAGTATGTGGTTGGATTATTTCATTTAGGAGGATATGTTGTTCAAAGGGAATTAGTTGTGTATACCCCAGAGTTCAATGGGGGATAACTTGGTGAAAGAAAAACATAGTGGAGGATTGGCGAGACACTTTGGAATTGATAATACAGTAGCATTGGTAAGTGAAATACTTTTGGCAATAGATTCATAAGGATGTTAGAAAATTTGTGCAAAGTTGCAGAGTTTGTCAAGTTGCAAAAGGGATTAGTCAAAATGTTGGATTGTATTAGCCTTTGATAGTTCTGAAGAGACCTTGGGAGGATATCAATATGGATTTTATACTTGGTTTGCTGAAGACACAAAGAGGTAATGATTTTGTATTTGTGGTGGTGGATAGATTTTCTAATGACACATTTCATACCTTGTAAGAAGACAACGGATGCAGTGCATGTAGTAGACTTATTTTGCAAAGAAGTAGTTAGATTGCATGGATTACCTAGGAGTATTGTTTCAGACAGAGATACAAAGTTTGTTGGTTATTTTTGGAGGATACTTTGGAAGAAGTTAAAGATGGATTTGAAGTTCAGTTCTTCTTTTCACCCATAGACAGATGGACAGACAAAGGTAGTAAATAGGAGTTTGGGGAATTTTCTAAGATGCTTGGTTGGAGAGAAGATTGAAAGTTGGGATTTAGTTCTTGCACAAGCAGAGTTTGCTTATAATAATTTAGTGAACAAGAGTATTGAAAAGACACCATTTGAGATCGTTACTAGAGTTCATCCTAGAGGTATATCCGATTTGAGAGACATCAATATGGAAGATAAAAGGAGTGAAAAAGCAGAAGAATTTGTAGAACATATGAAGAAAGTGCATACTCAAGTGAAGGAGCAGTTGGAAGATATGAACCAGAAGTATAAGGAGTGAGCAGATGAAAAAATGAGACATAATGATTTCAAAGTTGGAGATGAAGTGATGGTGTATTTGAGGAAGGACTGATTTCCATTTGGAACATACAATAAGTTGAAGATAAGGAAGTTTGGACCCTATAGGATTTTGAAGAAATTTGATTCAAGAAATGCATATAAAGTGGAGTTACTAGATGACATGGGTATATCACCTATATTCAACATTGCAGATCTACATCAGTACCATGAAGCATAATTCAGTGAAGACAGTGAAGCAAAATTAGAGAGACAATTTCCTAGACAACAATCAGATGAGATAGAAGAGATTTTGGATATCAGAGATGGGAGGAAAATGCGTTGAAGACAGTACAAAGAATATCTTGTGAAGTGGAAGGGTAAACCAGTGGAGGATTCTTCTTAGATTTCTCAGGCTGAGGTAGACCATCTTGGTTTTCCTTTAGCCCCAACAAAGTGAGGGACTCACTTTTCAAATAAACCTGGATGTATGATGCAGGAGCATCCTTGGTTCTTGGAAATCTTGCATCAACCAAAAATATTTTCTTTCAATTTTTTTGTTCTTATTCAGTTCTTGTTTAGTTCGTGTTGGAAGATTCATCATATTTTCTCACTAGACCTTGTGGATCTATGTTTACATCGTGGACATTTTCTTTTTCCTTATTCCAAGATTTGAGTGTGATTGGATCTTTTTTTGGAAAGTTATCACTTCCAGATTTAATAGTAGTTTCTTGAACTGACATCAGAATAATTTTCAAGCCCAACAACTAGTTTCATTGCTTGTGGATTTTTCTTATGACTTGTGGATCTTGACGGTGTGATTTGAATTGTTCCGTGGAGTGTCCCCAACCTTAATTATAGGTCCACACTTCATCCCATGCATTCACCATGGAGTAATTCAAATTTGAGGCTGACCTATTCATGCACACATTATATTTTCTTTCATTGGAGATTGTAATAATCTTTGGGCGACGTGTATGATTCTAGATCCCTGGATGTGATATAAATCATTGTAATAGATCATTAGGAAGGAAGAATTAAGAAAGATAGGTTTTGATCTATAATATTTCGCTCATGTTAAGGAGCATATAGGAATATTATATTTGAGAATGTTGTATTAGTCCTATGAGCCGAATCTATAAGCTCGGATGTTGTTGATCAATTGTAATTGAAATTTCTAATAATAAGACAGCTTGAATCTGCATTTGCCTCCAATTTTTGTGCTGCTTCTATTGTGTGACTCTTGTTGCACAGTCTGGATTTTTCTCATTGAGGACCCTCTTATCGTGGCTGCACCCAAATTTTTTATGGCATTTTTTTGACAACAATCCATCTTAGGCTAGAAAGAGCCAAAATATCATCATTCAAAGCATCTGATGTCCATGCTAGAGCACGAAACACATATTGACCCACTTGCCAGAATTGCTTTTGAACAACTTCTTGCAATTTAGGGTTATTAAAGAAAATTACAAACATACCCTTTTGCACCATTCTATAGAAATTGAAGTGGAACCCTATTTTTTTGACCCACACATTATTTAACCATTTATCTAAGTATTTTCTTGCCAGAACCCTAGCAATGTCCTCAACAATGAAGAAGGTTACAGTTTTAATTAATTTATTATCTTCCTCCAAAATTGTAGTTTTTAAAGCTTTGTTTGGAATGAGAGTATTAATTTTGGGAGAGAGCGGGGAGTGCTTACTGATTCCCTCTCCTCCTTCTCTCTTGACATATTTAGCCCCCTCAACTACGAACTTGGCTCCATGTGGAAAGCACGTCCTCATGCCTGCAAAAATATCTCTGAGGGTATAATTTTTTTCTTCATTAACCCCATTTAGATTTAGATCAAGGGGAACTGTATCCCCACTCATATTTTATTACACCCTACTAGAGGATAGAGCCACATGCAAGACCCATGAGATCTAGGCAGAAACATAAGTAAAAACAACAGAAGGAAACACCGAACCAAAAGAGAATAAACTCAAAGGGTGTTGAACCACCAACCAAGCACACAGTAATGTGGAGGAGGACCGAGCTTCCTCCACAACAATGAGGGAGGTTGCTTCAAAACCTTCAAGTTGTAGAGATCACACACCAAATATTTATGATCTTTATCATGCCTATGATTTCATTTTTTGGGTTCTAATCATGTCTATATCTTATGATTCTCATCAATTCTACACCTTATGATTCCATGCCTTATAATCCTTATCATGACAATCTTATGATTATATGTTATGACCCTCATCATGCTCTTATTTTTATGTTTATGATCCTTATCATGCTTATAATTTAATGATTAAATGTTATGACACTTGTTATGTGCACATTTTTTACATTGTGTTTGTGTACATGATCCTCATCTATCCTTTAAGGCTATTATTATCTTTCCATTCTCCCATTTTTAGGGGAAAATTTATTACACATGGGAGAAATTTATTATCTCTTATGGGTTCACATGTTTATCAAATTATATTTCTTCTATCATGTTTTTCTTCTCTTCAATTTAATGCATCCTTTCTATGCAACCAATTAGAGGGGGGCATATATGTCACTAATGTTTCTTGTGAGATGTTTAATAGTGACATGCTCATATTAATTCCCATATATAGGAGAGATTACACAAAATTTTATTGGTTAGAATCCTACATTTATGCATAGTTAGAGATTTGCATTACTTTTTGTAGCATGCATAATCTCTTAGCCTCACTCTCTACCTCCACTATTTTTAAAGAGTTTTTATCCCAAGCAAGATGTGTGTGATAGAAGCTACTAATTGCATGCTTGTTGTTGTTTTTTAGTTTTTGATGTAGCTCTCAAAACGAGAATAATTCAAGAATGATTTGTATTTTATGTGGATCAATATACTCTTGAGTTCCTTAAAAATATTATTTTAATGTTGAATATTTGTTCAATTTGACATGCATCCACCTATAGTTTGTATCTACTTCAAAGTGGGGCCAAAATATCTTGGTGAAAATTGTATAAAGGACTAGAGCATGAGAATTTTCTAAATATTTGTTAAAATTTCATATTCTTGCATGAAAATTGGCTCATTCCATCCCCTTTATCATTGGTACCCAAATATACATTCATTATTCATAGATCCATCATTTATCACCCTGAATTAGATTCACCTATGCAAATTCAATCTATATCACTTTCACAATCATGGATATAATTCTAAAATTTTATTTTAAATTTTATAAAATGGGCCCTTGTTTCCTTTCCCTTATTAGCCCTTATGAGCTAACCTAGTGCACATTTGTGTTGAATTATGTGCTATATTTTTGTATTTAAGAACATTCATTTTCTCATTTGAAACCATGTTAGAATGTGAAAATAGAATCTATATTGGAGATCTTGAAGGATGATATATTATTCATATGTGTACTTGTGGTATTATCCTAGGTCCATTAAATTATTTCTTTATGTCTTTAGTCTATTGCTCATAGTCATAAAAGTGGTCTGTGAGGGATTTAAACCTTGCAATTTAATAGTTTCTCAAGGTGTTTGTAAATATTACCAATCTTGGCACACAATCAAACCTAAAAATAAAATGTGAGGAAGATTAAAATTTTAATTTTGTGCTATGCAAAATCACTTCCACATATTAGATCAATATATAGCTATAAATATCACTTCTTCACTCACAAATTTTACTCCAGATAGCAAATTGGCCTAGAAAATGTTGGTATTGATTTGTGTGCTACATTTTTGTACTTAAGAATATTTATTCTCTCATTTGAAACCATTTTGGAATGCGAGAAGACCATCCATATTTGAGAGTTTAGAGAAGAACATATTTTGTATTTGTCTGCTCATGACATCATCCTAGGTTCATAGTATTATTTCTTGCTATTTTTGATCTATCATTCATAGTCATAATGCTAATTCATGATAAGTTTGACTAAAGGCCTAGTCCTTAAAATTTAGCACATTTCCCAAGGTTTTTCTAAACACCACTAGGACTTTCATATAATCAAATGTCTAAAATAAAGGTGATTAAAAAATAAAAAATCCATGTTCTATTACATCAATTCCATGAGTTATAGGATCACTTTCACATATCAAGTCATTCCATTCTTGCAAGGATCACTTTTGGAGTCACAAATTTGAACCTAGATAATGCTATCAAATTTATGGGTCAGCAATAAGGGATATATATTTAGAACCTTATGGGTGAACAATAAGGGATATATATTTAGAACCTTGGCAAATGGATTTGTGACATTTGGGGAGAGGATTTTACACTAGAATTAGAGCTAGGTACTCACACTTAATTTTTTATATCTATTGATTTAATTTCATATATTTTCCATGGTGAGTCTCAAATCTATTATCTAAAATAATTTGTACTTAATTGAATACATTTATTTAATTAACCTAGATAAAAACTTTAAAGATGTTTTTAATTTCTTTACAAAACTATATGGTATTTTAAGTGTTTAGCATGTAAACTAATACATTCAATTTGAAGAATATTTTTATTAATCTTTACATTCCCACCCAATCCCTATGGTCAATGTTTTAGTTTGTGAATGAAATTCTTTGAAATTTAGAGTTTATAGGACTTAAAATTGAATAAAAATGATAACATAGTTTTTAAATATTAGAAAAGCAAATATCCATTCTCTTTAAACAAGTCATGGTAAAAATAGAAAAGTTTGTAAATGGAAAATATACTTTTCCTGGATTATTTTTTTTATTGAGATTAATTAGTTAATTTAAGTAATAAATATATGGGCTAATTTAGATAATAGAGTTGTGGGAAATGAATATATGGAATAGTCAAACATTAAATGTTAATTATTGAAATTAAGTTTGAGGGATAAATGTAATTAATTTTAGCCTTGGAGATGAAAAACAATCTATTATAGCTTTGGAATCTAATCATTTGGGGGCTAGAAATAAGATTTATCCATTTTGTATGTAGCTGTGCCTATTATTGGGTTGATTCTATGCTTTTAGATCATTTCCACATCCACAAATCTATCATTTTATGTATGGTTAGACTCTATTAGATGCACACTTATGCTTTTAGGTTTGTTGGGTTCATTGTTGTTTGTTCTATTATCTAGAATCAATATTTAGAGATACCTTTAGAGGGATTTTAAATTTATTAGGTACATGTTCTCCTAGGTTGACCCTCCAAACACAAGATTTATAGTTGTGCAAAGGATCAATAGACAACACAATATCATTCAAATGTCCTAATGTTGTTCTTTGTAATGCACCAAACTAAAGTGTTTTGAAGATGCTCCTTGAATATGATGATATTTGAATGATGCTTATGGATTTTACAATGAATATAGTTGAAGGCCTCTAAATACAAGTATCAACTAATTACAAAAATGTGTGTTTGGTTGGTTCGCATCTAGTGAAATGGGAAAGAGTTGGTCAAAATTTTGAATTTGAATTTTAAAAAATTAGACCTATAGAAATGAATCAATATGATGGAATAATAAGTTATTTGAATAGAAATATTTTTTGATGATAGTAGGTTTAGTAAATGTGTTATGTATGGAGAGATGAAAAAAATGACAAGATGCACAGATATATGTATGAGGATGTGTGTATTAGATACAGGTGAAGACTATGGGAATGTGACTAACTTTATAAAATATTATTCCAATTTCTGATATGTAAAAGTATACATCTATACTTGATTCAGAATTGGAACAAAATTAAATGGGAATTGACATTGGTATGTAAATATTACCATTAAATTTACCTCCACTTTGAGGTGCATGTGTGTTGTTAAGAAAATTTATTGTTGTAATATTTTATTGTAATATATCATGACTCAATCAATGGGTAGTGACAATGTTCACAATAATTAGATGGATTGTTATTAAATTATTAATCTTCCTTTACATTTGAGAGGGTTAGCTCCATCATATGAAATGTTTATATTTTTTGAGGTACAATCTTAACAAAAAAGAAGGAAAAGCACAAAACCCAAGACTAATGAGGAAGTAAATACCCAAAAACGCAATAGACAATATGCATATACAAAGTATCATATAAGGAAATACCACCACTAGGAATTACATATAATTAACATGCCTAAAATATATCTACTATTTATTACTATAACATAAGAAAAATAATATATTAGTAGAAAAATAAACATGAAATCTTAACATGATTGTTCATATTCTAACATATAAAGAGAAATAAAATCCATAGAATTATAAAGAAAACCCCACAAATTTTGCTACAACTTAACATAAAAGATATATACAATATTTTAGAACTAATGACCCAAAGTTCATATGCATTCTTATTACTCCAAAAATGATTGAAAGCAAAGAGTCTCATCAATGAGTTTTTGTATAATTCTTGTGAAAAATATGTTAGACACACAAGACAACCGAGAGGGGGGAGGGTAAATCATTTGTACATTAAAATATTCAAACCACCATTAATCTTTAAACCCTTATCATGCATCCATAGAAAGTAAACATATGAAAATTCAACACATTAATAGTCATACACAAGAGAACACCATCTACTTACATGGAGAAACCTAATCAAGGAAAAACCAAAGTGAGGATTAACTAACATATATATGAATAACAACACCAAATATAATAGGCTCATTGTCCAAAGGGCTCATTGCCCAAAAGAGAAGAAAGGTGCACTGCCCAAAGGACTCACTATCTCTAAGAAAGAAGAATAAAAGAATACTGTTACAAGGAGGTTCACTACCTCAGAGCAACAGGAAGATCCACCACAAAAACACCATCCACAACCTTTGGATCACTGCCTCTAATAACTTTTGGTACACTAAAAATGTAGACACCTTCTACTCACTACATTTGGTATCCTTAGGAATTTAAGCTTGAACTCAAATCACCACACTTGATCACATTCATATCTCACATCACATCTTCAACAACTCTAACAATAACCTTATATATCTTCAATGACCTCAAACAATCTTGTTTAGGTTGCCCTCAATAAAACATATGCACCTCAAGCATGCAATCAACAAATAGGTCGGTACTAAACACTTCCATGATGAAAAGAAGTGAAGGTAGACCAGAAAAAGGGTTAACTAGGACCCAAATCTACACAAACAAACTTCCAAAAATCATGAAGAAAATCCAAAAGTAATGCTAACATGCTAGGTCGACCAAACTTGTATTAACACTACCAAATAATCAATTCACTCTTCACTAGGTCCGAAAACATCCTACAAACCACAAGGAAACATCACACAACATCCCAAAATATTCCAGCATAATCAAAATATTTTTCAACACTACTAAAACCACCTGCAACTTAGGATACCATGATCCTAATTGACCACACTATGATAGACATACCATTCACTAACCAATCTTGCAAAACAAATAAACACACAAAAAATCAAGGAAAGGTGGATATAGACAATATTAGAAAGTTTACAAATATGCAAGACAAGAAACCTCAACATGGAGAAATGTGGAGCAATTCTATTTCTCCTAGACAACCTTCTTCACAATCTAAGAGACCATAAAACACAACTTCCACTACCCCACAATCTACAACATGAAACTCTTGATATAACACCACTGATCTACTCATCCAAACCACAAAAGTACATCTTCATCCATGAAGAAATGCAAAGCACAACATAGAACACAACTTTTTCACCTTCTACACTCTCTTATTCAAACTTTCTTAAAAGCACTTGGAAACCAAGTGAACCAACTGCATCAACAACACAAATACCTTCTCATCAACACCACACTAGACATTGAAAAAATCTCATCATCTACAACATCTGCTCAACACCACACATAGGCTGACATCAATGACAACACTAAAGAAAATATAGTACAACAATCTCCTTGTTCACATCAATGACAACACAAAAATATAAAAATTATATTCCCCTTCATCATTGATGGAAACACTAGATCTGAAAACCCATCAACAAAAAAATCAATGCTAGAATGGAAACACCATCTCACAACCCTACATCAAGTAGTACTCCCCCTTGGGAATTTCTTAAATTTCAGACTTCAGTCTTCTCTCCCCTTTTGACATCAATTCTTTCCTTGATTTACATACTTCATCCTCTCCATGTTTTTCAAAATTCTCTCCCCCTTAGCTTTTTAGATTTCTCTCTCTCCCCTTTGACATCAATGGCAAAGGGATACACCTGTACACTTCACTTCATGAAATACCTACAAGCAACTCTCTCTCCTATTTACTTTCTCTCTATTTCTCTCTCTCCCTTAGAAGCATAAGATATTCCCCCCTCTCTTGTACCAACCAAAAACACCACTACCTACTCCCCTTGAGAGATAGCCTCCATTAGTCCAAGACCAAGAATGTATCTTGAATAGCTCACCTAGGAAAATACACCAAATTGCATCTAGTTAAAAGGAGGGCAATAACCTCTAGCTTTTGTCGCAGATACTCAAATGTATCTTTTGGAAGAGCCTTTATGAAAAAGTATACTATTTGATCCTTTGTAGGCACATACTCCAACTTCACTTCATTCTCCAACTTTCTCTCTTATAAAGTGATACCAGATAGAGATATGTTTTGTCCTTGAGTGAATTACCAATTTTTTTGAAATGTTGATAGCACTTATATTATCACATAAGATAGGAATAGGTTCAACATATGATACTATGATATCCTTCAATGTCTACTTCATCCACAACACCTATGTGCAACAAGATGCTGCTGCAATATATTTTTCCTCTGCAGTAGATAATGACACTAATATTACTTTTTGCTCAACCAAGAAACCAATCTACTTCCAAGAAAGAAATAACCTTCACTATTACTTCTTCTATCATCTATAAAACTTTCCCAATTTGTATCTATATAAGAACTCAAAGAGAAATCAATATCCCTAGGATACCATAGACCAAAGTACAAAGTTCCTTTTAAATATCTAAATATCCTTTTTACTACTGCCATTTATGATTCTCTAGGATCTTCTTAAAATATTAGCATAAAACATACTACATGCATGATATTTGGTCTAGTAGTAGTTAGATATAACAATCCACCAATCATTGATCTATACTTGCTGTGATCTGCCTTAGGAGATTCATCATTCTTTCTCAACTTACAACCAATAACTATGGGAGTACATATTGGTTTAGAGTCTTCCATTCCAAACTTCTTTAGAATTTCCTTGACATACTTTGATTGTGAGATGAATATACCTTTATTAGATTGACTTATTTGTAGCCAAGGAATAAATTCATCTCCCCAAAAATTGATATTTCAAACTCATTTTACATTTCCTCTACAAACTTCTTACACATTTCTTCATTTCCCCTAAAGATTATGTCATCATCATACACAACCATAATCATAATTTGATCTCTCTCAACTTTGAAGTAAAGATTACTATCTTTGGTACCCTTTTTGAATCCCTGCTACAATAGGTAGCTATCTAATCTTGCATACCAAGCTCCAGGAGCCTATTTGAGTCAATATAAAGCTTTCTTCGACTTGGAGACCATATCAGAATATTTTGATAACTAAAAACCTTCTGGTTGTTTAATGTACACCTCTTCTTCTAACTCACCATTCAAGAATGCAGACTTGACATCCATTTGATACACCTTGAAGTCTTTATGTGTTGTAAAATCTAAAAATCCCAATGGCTTCCATTCTTGCCATCAAAGAAAAAGTCTCTTCAAAATCTATTCCTTCCACTTGTGAGTAGCCCTTACACACGAGTCTAGCCATATTTCTAATAGCTTCTCCACTCTCATTCAACTTTTTCCTGAACACCCATTTGGTTCCTATTGCATTCTTATTTGTTGGTCTTGGGACCAGTTCCCATGTTTGATTCTTCTCAATATGATTCAATTCTTTTCCCATAAATTTTATCCAAATTTCATCCTTGCATGCTTCAGTTATAGGTTTAGGTTCTACCTCATAAAGTAGACAAAATTTTACTTGTTTCTCTATCATAGCAACTCTTCTTCTTGTCATCACACCTTTTATCTTATCTCCAATTATTTGATCTTTAGAATGGTTCTTATGCACATACTTAGGAGTCTTAGGATTCCTTTATAGAGTTTCTTCCTCTTCCACTATTATCTCTTTCTCTTTCTCTTCTTCTTCTTTGCAAGGGGGTTCATTAGATTCATATCCTTCTATCAACACTAAACTTTGATGTGATTCTTCATCCACTTTGACACTTACACTTTCAACAATCTTCTTTATCCTTTTGTTATAGCACCGATATACCTTTCTCTTTGTAGAATATACAAGGAATATTCCTTCATCAGATATTGCATCAAACTTTCCCAAGTTCTCTTCATCTCTATTGATATAAAATTTTCTTCCAAATACTCTAAATTATTTTACAATTGGAGGTTTTCCATACCATAGTTCATAGGGGGTCTTTGAGCTATTCACTCTTTCTTTATCTCTATTAAGAATGTACATTGTAGTATGAATAGCTTCCTTCTAGTAGACTTACAAAAGATTTGATTCCTTCATCATGGTTCTAACTACTTCTTGAATTGTCCTATTCTTCCTTTCCACAACTCCATTCTATTAAGGGGTCCTAGGAGTTGATAAATTCCTCTTTATCCCATGATCTCCATAAAAGATGTTAAATTGATTGGAGGTGGACTCACCACCTTTGCTAAACCTCAAAAATTTTATTTTCAAATCCATTTTATTCTCAACCATAGACTTAAATGCTTTGAACTTATCTAGAGCTTTTGATTTTCCTGTAAGAAATTTTACTTGTCATTCTAGAGTAATCATCAATCAAAAATAGAAAATACCTATCACCTTTAGAGCTTCTTATTATGGTACGTACACATAGGTATGTGTGTACCAACTTCATAGGTCCTGTGGTAGAATATTCTTTAGTTTTGAACCTCTTCTTTGTTTGCTTTCCAATTTGACACTCCCTATAAATTGCATTGACAGGCTTGGTAATCTTTGATAGATCTCTCATAGCTTCAGTATAACTGATATTCACTAGGCTATCAAAATTGATGTGACCCATTCTTTTATGTCATAGCCAACTTTCAATGATTTGAGACAGAAAGCACTTAACACCACCACCTTTAAGCTGATAAACATTTCCTTTTGTCCTTGTTCCTACTGCAACCAATGTTCTAGAGCTTCCTTTTCTGATTTCATAACCATCATCTTGAAACACCATATTGTATCTTCTGCTACACATTTTTCCTACACTGAGAAGATTACACCAGAGACCCTTGGCATAGAGAACATCATCTATCTCATGCTTGCCATCAAAACTAATTGAACCTTTTCCACAGATCTTAGCAGATGTATCATCACCAAACATTAACAAGATCACCTATTGCAAGTATGAAAGTGTTTTCATTGATTTCAACTGGTTAACTGGTTTCCAACTAGTTTTATTTGTCTTTAATGTCATAGATGATGGTTATTGGTTGTATATGTCAAGGATATTAAGAAAATTATAATAAAGAAAGGTTGCAGGTGTTCAATTTTTGCTCTGAGTTTCACTTCGGGATTCATTGATATGCTAGTAAGGATTTGAGGTATTGTTCATGGTTTTTGGAAGATGTTATATCCATATTTTAGGTTTCTAGATCATTGTACAATGCGAGTTATGTTCACTAGTTGTGAACTATGCTTTTTTGTGTATCTGGCGAGAAATGTTGTTGCTCTATATTTCTTCTTGTTCGAGTCTTATGACTTCTAGTTCTCACGATGAGTTTTTGAGGTCGTGGTAAAGTTAATTTTGTTATTTGGAAAGATTAGATCATGCTAAGGCTACACGTGCTAAATTGATTTGTGTTTTACACTAGTTTGGTTGAACTTGTTTTTAACACTACTTGTGAAGTTTATGGAAGCATTTTGAAGCATGTTGGGACTTATTTAGGTCCTCATTAGATGTGTGTTTGGGTCACCCTCATTCTAATTCCATCATAGAATGTTTTGGCGCTGACCTAATTTGAATTTGTAAATGAAAATGGTGTGAAGCCGACTTTGGATGAGTTTCAAAGTTGAAGATGATATAAATACAAGTTGATATGTTTGTGAAAGATACATGCAATCAAGATAGATTTGAGATTGATGAAAAATAGTGTGTATGTGATGCGAGTTTGAGTAGATCAGTGCAACATTTAAGTGTGAGTTGAAGGTGTACTCTATCATTAAAGCACGTCTACAAGTGTGAGTGAATTGTGGTGGAAATATCTATTGCATTGAGATTGTTTTCTCTTTGTAACAAATCTCTTCTATGTTTTTTGTAATTATGTGGTAGTGAGCCCTCTAGGTGGTTAAGCCTTGTCTAATAGTGAGTCCTTATATAGATAGTAAGTTCTATTTTGGCAGTGATCCTTCTCTAGCAGTGAGCCTTTGTATTTGGTTTTGATATTCTCTATATTGTGAGCTAATCATCACCATGGTTTTTCCCTTATTGGGTTTTCCATGTAAATATGGTTTTATTGTGTTTGTGATCTTTTTCAATTTATTCTTTTTCACTTAATGATTAATTAAATTAGCAGAGTAAAGGATTTGTGAATGATAATTGATCTAATCTCTGGTGGAAGTTCTAAAAGGTTAAAATTTGTTACAACTAATTCACCTCCCCTCTCAATTTTCTTTTTCAACAATTGGTATCAGATCTTGGTTCCTTGGAGGAGAGCTTAACCTCTTAAGGAAGGTCTGGGATGGTGAGCAAGATCACTATTGAGTGTCCTAGGTTTGATGGGACTAACTATGACCTCTAGAAGATAAAGATGGAAGGATATCTTAAGTATTGTGGATATGATGTTGAGAATGCTTAGAAGACTACTTACACTCCTCCTACAAATGGTATGACTATAGCTAATGAGATCAAGGCACATGAAGTGAACAATAAGGAAAAGCTTATTCTGAAGAATAGTCTTTCACATTTTGAGTTAATTAAAGTTGCAAATCTGAAGTCTACTAAAGAGGTCTAGGATGAATTGGAAAAGATACATGAAGGAGATGAAAGGGCTAAAGAAGCAAAGTTGCAAAATTTGGAAGCACAATTTGAGCTCCTGCAAATGTTTGAAGATGAGAACATTAAATCCTATGTACATAGAGTGGATGAGCTAGTAGGTGGAATGTGAAGACTTGGTGCTATAGTGGATGAATCCATGATTGTGAAGAAGATTCTTAGAACTATCCCTGATGTGTACAATGAAAAGGTATTTGTTATTGAGGAATATATAGATTATAATGCATATGCTAAAGATAATTTTTTGGGTACTCTAACATCTTATGAAATGAGAAAGCCTAGCTTGAGAAATGGATCGAAGACAAAGCTACTTTTAAGGCTAAAAGAGTTGAAGATCTAAATGAAGAGAAATTTGATGATGTAGAAGATAACTTTGTAAGCAGAATGAAAAAGGGATCTGGTAAGTATGAAGGTAAGTTAACTTTTAAATGCTTTAGTTGTGGAGGAATTGGTCATTACGCTTCGAAATGTCTGGAAAGAGCTAAGAAGAATAAACATAGATTAAGAAAAGAAAAAAAAGGGAAGATGATTAAGAGAGCATATTATGTGAATGAAGATGCTAGTATTTTTTATGAAGAATATGATTATGGAGATTTTGATGATAATTAATGCTTGTTATTGGATATAAAATATGAATCTACTCTTGCTAGTTCTAAAAGGTAGGTGAAGGAAAGTCCTCTGGAGAAAGATGAAGATACTGTGATCTTTTCCCTACATGCTAAACAAGAAAATAACTACTGGGTTGTCCATAGTGGTTGTTCACATCACATGACTAGTGATAAGAGTAAGTTTGTTAAACTCAAAAAATATGATAGAGGCTTAGTTAAATTTGGAGATGATAGTGGTGCTAAGATTTGTGGGATAGGTTTAGTAAGTTTTGATGGAAAGCATAATACTAATGATTTAAACTATGTTAAGATTTTAAGGCATAATATTTGAAGTGTTGGATAGATGTGTAGTAAAGGATATAATCTTGTATTTGAGGATGAGAGATGTGAAATCAGGAAAGGATCGGGAATAATGATTACTGCTAGTAAGAAGTCTGAAGGGAATATTTGTCAACTTAAAGGTGTTGATGGACATTGCTTTATGACTTAGATTAATGATAGTTGGTTATGGCACTAGAGAATGTGTCACATGAATTTTGATATTATGGTGAGAATCAGTGCAGTACAAGTTGTGAAAGATTTACTAAGGATTACAAATCCTAATAATTCTATTTGCAAGAATTGTCAATTTGGAAACCAAGCTAGAAATTGCTTTAGGTCAAAGGAACAATCTACTACCGGACTACTAGATTTGATTCATATAGATCTTTGTGGTCCTACAAGAGTGAGAAGTCTACAAGGTTACATGTACTTTACACTTCTATTTGACGATTATCCTAGATATACATGGGTTACTTTTCTTAGAGAGAAATCTGATGCATTAGATAGATTCAAGGCATTTAAGGCTATGGTAGAGAATGAAGTAAATTTGACAATTAAATTCTTGAGGTTTGACAGAGGTGGTGAATTCACTTCCAATGAGTCTAATCTTTTTTGTGTTCATGGAATAAAAAGATAGTTATCTTCTCCTATAACTCCTCATCAGAATGGAGTTGTTGAAAGAAAGAACATAATGATTCAAGAAGCTGCTAGATCAATGATTACAGAGGTAGGTCTACCGAAAGTGTACTAGAGAGAAGCTATTCACACTACAGTTTATGTGTTGAATCAAGTTCAAGAAAAAGATAGCAGTACTAAGACCCCCTATTAGCTATGGTGTGGAAGAATTCCTACTCTCAAGTATTTCAAGGTATTTGGAAGAAAATGTTATATCAGAAGGGATGAAGAAAATCCAGAGAATTTTGATGCTAGATGTGATGAAAGTATCTTCCTTGGATACTATACTAGAAGCAAAGCTTACAAATGTTTCAACAAAAGATTGAGAAAGATTGTAGAGAGGAAAAATTTCGAGGTTGATGAAGCAGTGAAGAATTCAATTGAAGTTGATGAATATGTATCTAATGAACTTGATTGCATAAGATTAGAAGAAGTTGTGGAAGAATAGGAGAAGCAAAATGAAGAAGAAGAAGCTTCGGTGGTGTCCCCAAAGACACCTAAATATGTGTAGAAAGATCATTCAAAAAGTCAAATCATTAGAGACAAGAGGAAAGGAGTATTGACAAGAAGCAGAGCTATTGTTGCTGGTGAAATAAATTTGTGCTTACTTTTTGAAGTTGAACTGAAGATAATGAGTGAAGCATGTAATGATGAGCATTGGATGAAAGATATGGAAGAAGAATTTATTTAGATTGACAAGAATCAAACTTGGGAATTGGCCCCTATACTGACAGATAAAAATATAATTGGATCAAAATGGGTATTCAAAAATAAATTGAATGAGAATGGAAAAGTGGTTAGAAATAAAGCAATAATTGTGTGTAAGAGTTACTCACAAGTAGAAGGTATATATTTTTAGAAACCTTTTCTCCAATTGAAAGGATGGAAGCTATCAAAATGTTTTTAGCATATATTTCTCATAAATATTTTAAAGTTTATCAGATGGATGTTAAGTTTTCATTTCTAAATGGTGAATTAGAGGAAAAAGTCTACATGGAACAACTAGAAGGATTTCAGTTTTTAGATCAACCAAATACGATTTGTAGATCAAAGAAGGCCTCATATGGATTGAAGCAAGCTCCTAGATCTTGGTATGCAAGGCTAGACAAATATTTGATTCAACAAGGTTTCAATAAAGGTATGACAAATAGTAATTTGTACTTCAAAATTGAAAATGGCAAGATCTTGATAGTGGTTGTATATGTTGATGATATTATATTTGGAGGAAATGAAACAATGTGCAATATGTTTGCTAAGAGATGAAAAAATAATTTGAGATGTCTATGTTTGGTAAGATGAATTTCTTTCTTGGGTTGCAAATCAATCAAACAGAGAAAGGGGCTTTTATTTCATAGCCAAAGTATGTAAGAGAAATGTTGAAGAAGTTTGGGATGGATGGTTCTAAATCGGTATGCACTCCTATGGTGACTGGCTACAAACTGAGTAAAGATGATGATTCACCTAAGGCTGATAAGAACAAATAGAGATATATGATTGGAGGATTGTTGTATTTAACTAGTATTAGACTATATATAATGCATGTATTTTGTCTTGTGGCTATATTTCAAGAATATCCTAGAGAAACACATGTTGTTGTTAAGAGGATATTCAAATATTTGAATGGCACTCTGGATTATGGTTTGTGGTATCCTAGGGATATTGATTTTACACTAAGTTCTTATACATATGCAAATTGGGCAGGTTGTGTTGATGATAGAAAAAGTACAAGTGGTGGTGCATTCTTTCTTGGTTGGATATTGGTGTCATGGTTTAGAAAAAAACAAGAGTCAATTTCCTTATCCACTGTAGAGGTTGAGTATATTATTGCGGCATCTTGTTGTACACAAGTTTTGTGGATGAGAAAGACATTGAAAGATATCATAGTAATGTGTGATGATCCCATTTCTATCGTTTGATATAATACAAGTGCAATTAACATTTCAAAGAATCTAGTGATGCACTCAAGGATAAAGCATATACCAATAAGGTATCATTTTTTGAGAGAAAAGGTTGTGGAGAATGAAGTAAAGCTTGAGTATGTACCTACAAAGGATTAGGTTATTGAAATATTTAATAAGGCTCTTCCTAAAGATACTTTTGAGTATCACGAGGAGAAGTTAGGGGTTAGTTCCCCTCCTTTATTGAACTAGATGCATATGGAGATGCATTAGTCTGGTGGGTCTATGGATCTATCTTTCTTCTAGACTGATGTTTGGTGGCTACCTCTCAGGGGGAGTAGGTAGTGTCATGTGTTGTCATTGAAAGAGTATTTTGTTCTTAATGTCAAAGGGGAAATCAATGTAAAACATCTTTCACCTTTTGCATTGATATCAAAGGGGGAGAAAGCATCATGTGAAAAAAATTATCTACTAAGGGAGAGAAAGTAAAATCATGGTGTAGACACCTAAATTTGGACACTTGATTTATCCAAATTTATTCCCTTTCGTCTAAACATCCCCTTATCCGCATTAATTAAGTAATATCACTATTATTTAATTAATCCTTCTAAAGTTCTTCTAAACCCTAAGGTATCTAGTTAAATAATTAAATACCTTCCCCCTTTCATCAAATGAATTAAATAAATATGACATTTATTTAATTCCCTTTATGTCACATCCTCCATCATTTTTATCTAAGCCTAATTATTCTCTTAATCTCATCATTAGGATGTGCACATGCCTAATCCTTGATTAGGATGTGTCACATCCTCCAACTTTTGCAAGTTGGCCTCTAATCTTTCTTAGCCACCTAACCCTCCTCTAATCCTTCATTACTCTTCCCCATGTGATCTTTGACTTGTCACATCAAGTCACATGTGAAATCGAACCCTCTTCTAATCTTCATTAATCAGTCTAATCAAGTACTTGCACAACCTTAATCACTTAATCAAGTCAACTCTATTAAGTGCTTTCTCCTTTTGGACAAGGCATCTCCATTCCCTATGTGAATTTTTAATTCACATTTAATTTCCCAATGCATTTAAAGGAATTTTAAATTCCTTCTCTCATCCCCATAAGGATATTTGAGGAATTTGTAATTCCTCACATGTCCTCTCACCTACATGGAGACAAGTACCTCCTTTATGAGGAGATCTTGTCCCAATCCCAAGGTACCATGTACCCTCTCCATGTCATGTGCTATCCTTCCACCTCAAGTACACATCACCCCTTTTAGGCCATATCACTTGCCACATGTCAAGATGTGAGAGCTTGTGAGTTCTCAACTCACCTTAGCCCTATATCTTAATCTTGGTGGTTCAATCTTGACCGTCCATTTCCCTAGGGATTTCCAAAATCTCTATAAATACCCCCTCTTTTCTCTCATTTTTGAGGGAGATCATGCATTGTAGCCAAACTCTTGCAAAATTTCTCTAGAATTCATACTTAGCCATTTTCATGCTTTCATCCATTTTCATCCATCCTCACATCATCATCTAGCTTGCATATCCTGCCATCCAAGGAGCACACAACACCGAAGATCAAAGGGCCAACCAAAGGATCGATTCAACACAAGGTAAAAGGTTTCATTTTGTTGTTCTTACTTTGTGTTGATTCCAACTTAGGCTAATCTTGAGGTGTAGGTTGTTTTAGTGTTTATTTGCACTCTTTTATTTGTTGCTCATTTTCTAACGCATATATTCAACCTATCACACATGGAAAATGTGTTCAAATTTGTTGTTACAAGTATGAAGGTGTTGTTATTGATGTCAATATGATTTTCATAGTTAGTGAAAAAGGTTGTGTTCATGAAGGAGTGGAAAAGATGCATAGATCCTTTGAATTATACCCATACTATGCAATGGCATATCATTTAGCAAATCATTTTTTCTTCACTGCAAGGCAACATTTTCTTGTGGAATAGTTGACTAAGACAACTCTTGTTTCAACTAACCACCCTCTCATGAAATCTCATTCATATTATAATCTTGCATGATATTATCATAGTAAAGGTGATTATGACATCACTAGCCACTACTACATGGCATTAGTAAAGGAAATCCAAAGGCCACAAGATTTTGTGGACAGGTTCAATTGAAGTTGGGAAATCTTAAGTGTTCTCTCTCAAATTTTGAAAATGTTATGGAGGTCCACCCTAAGAATTGTGAGAGCTTAAAATTTGTAGGCCATATATATGCTCAGCAAGGCTAGGCAGAGAAGGCTTTGTAAATTTTAAGAAAGGAAACTCACATAGATCCACATGATGCCTATGCATTTATCAAGATGGATGAGATATTAATATTTCTAGACCCCAGTGCAGCCTTAGATTCTCTTAAGATGCCAAAGTATCTTCTAAAAAAGAACAGAGAAGAAGTTCCCATTCAATTGTTAAACAACATTGGGGTTCTTCATTTTGAGCATGATCAACTAGAGTTGGCTCAACAAACTTTTATGGAGGCATTAGGAAATGATGTTCTACCTATACATAAATTTTTGTGGTCAGTCTTGTGCATTTTTTACTTGTAGGATTCTCACAGCTAGTGAAAAAGGTAGTGTTCATGAAGGAATGGAAAATATTCGTAGACCCTTTGAATTATACCTCTACTATGCAATGGCATTGAATCATTTAGAAAACCATTTTTTCTTCACTACAGAGCAAATTTTTCTTGTGGAATAGTTGACTGAGACAACTCCTATTTCAACTAATCACCCTCTCATGAAATCTTATTCATATTATAATCTTACACAATCTTATCGTAGTAAAGGTGATTGTGACACCATTGGCCACTAGTACATGACATTAGTCAAGAAAATCCAGAGGCCACAGGATTTTTTGGACAAGTTTAATTGAAGCTGGGAGATATTAAGAGTTCTCTCTAAATTTTTGAAAAGGTTCTAGAGGTCCACCCTAAGAACTGTGAGAGATGAAAAGTTGTAGGCCATATATATGTTTAGCAAGGGCAGGCAGAGAAGGCTTTAGAAATTAAGAAAGAGAACTCACATAGATCCATGTGATGCCCATGCATTTATCAAGATGGGTGAGTTATTAATATCGTCAGACCCCAGTGCAGCCTTAGATTCTCTTAGGATAGAAAAGTATCTTCTGAAGAAGAGTAGAGAAGAAGTACCCATTCAATTGTTAAACAAAATTGGGGTTCTTCATTTTTAGCATGATGAACTAGATTTTTCTCAACAAACTTTTATGGAGGAATTAGGAAATGGCATTTGGGTTGAATTCATAAATAAGATCCATAATTCAAATTCTACAGTTTTTCCCATACTCTTTAAGGATATGAAATTATTCCATCGACTAGAAGAAGGTGGTGTTTCACTTGAGTTACCATGGGATAAAGTCACAACACTATTTAATCTTGCTAGGTTGTTTGAACAACTACATGATACTGAAAAATCAAATCTTTTATACATGCTAATATTTTTCAAGTTTCCTAATTATGTGGATGCATATCTACATCTTGCAGCAATGGCTCAAGCTTGGAATGAGATCCAAATAAGCCTAGAATTGTTTGGGGATGAACTTAAGGTGGATAAAAACTCATCAAATTATTTATCTATGCTTGGAAAAATGGAACTAAAAATAGATGATTGGCTTAAAGAAAAAGAAACAATTAAAGCCGCATAAAGTTAATCAGATGCAAAGAATTCTTATGTTGACATTTCACTTGGAAATTGGAATTATTTTGTAGCTTTTCCCAATGAGAGGAGGGATCCAAAGGTGGAGACACAACATATTGAGAAGGCTAGAGAATTTTATTGTAAAGTGTTGGCATAGAGACCAGGAAATGTTTATGTTGCAAATGGGGCAGCCATTGTGCTAGCTAAAAGGGGTCAATTTGATATTGCAAAGGAAATATTTACATAGGTACAAGAAGCTATTGCAGGAAACATATTTGTTCATATGTTTGATGTGTGGGTAAATTTAGGACATGTTTACATTACATGATGATAGTTTACGCTTGTAGTGAAAATGTATCAAAATTGTTTATGAAATTATATTTTGGCACTGACACCCAAATTTTATTATATTTAGCTCGAACACATTATGAAGCAGAATGGTGGAAAGATTGTAAAAGAGCATTATTAAGAGCAGTATAATGTAATGAGAATTTTGAATTTGTGTTTAATGTAATGAGGGTTTCAAATTATCTCTAAATTCGTTGCAGAGGGCATCCCCAAATCCGATTTTGTTACAAAGGGCCTTAGCGAATTCAAGTTCGTTTCAACAAACACCGAATTCCTTTTCCACAAGTCTGTAGGTCATCTCCAAATCTGATTGCCCATGCAAGTAGTTGCTATATCTAATCAAAACACCTCATGCCAAGCTAAAAAATCAAGCGAGGTCAAGCGAGATGAATGAATCTGAAATGAATGTGAATAATTGTTCCAATACTTCTCGCACAATACATCACACCAATAATTGGCTGAATTATTTTTTAAAATTTTTGTCTAATTTGGATTTGATGACTAACTATTTAGTCATTTTTATTTATGTGACTAAATAATTTTTTAGTCAGCGACTAGATTAGTCATATATTTACTCATTTATAGGTGAGTTACAAAAAATGAATATAATTTTATTCATTTTTAGTTGTTGTGACTAAAATTTTTAGTCACCTAGTCATTTATTTGCCAAATTCTACCAGTGATCGGTTTTTTTTTCCTTTTGAAATATAAACAACAATGGTTTCCTTATCCATCAGATCTATCTTCATTAAGATTCAAAGAGTTCTTTCTCCTTTAGGATCTATTTCATGACATATCTTAATAGCATCAGATATGGAAAGGTCTTGTTTCGCAGGAGAAATAACTAAGATTATCAAATTTGGCTTCTCAATATAAGATTGAACCATGCTCTCTTTTTCAGCTGCAATGCTTTTAGGTTTCCTTTCAACAACCACTTTTGTCAATCCAGTGAGATTAATCAAAATCAAGTTTACAACATTAGGTGAGAAAATAATAAGATGAATTGGTATAGTTGATATTTGCTTTGTACGATCAGTGACTTGATCAATCTCATCAACAATTTCCTTCCCTACCATTGCAAAATCAATGAATTTCTTTCTAGGAAGGTGCATGAACTCAACATACTCCTTGCTACCTTCATCAATCTTGATTGGATGGCCACTCATGAAATCTAGGTTGAAAACCACTTAGTAGACCCTTGAACAATTGAAAGTGAAACTTTGATGCATATAGAGGAAATTATCAAGACTTCATCCTTTGTCTCTTTTGGTCTTATTAGTTTTCTATTATGACAACTTTCATATATATCCTTTAATATCAAAGGGGTCACAAGGCTGTAACCTTTTTTAATCATGTTTTAGAAAATTTGTATCCACTTCAAAATCTCAAGATACCAATTTACACTTACATATATGCTTCCCATCTTGGGTAGGATCTAGAACTATATGTTTTATGAAATTTGAGATCCTTCACTCAACTTCTTTGGAAACTCTATGGTGAGGTCTCTGTATCAACTGATTGCTAAAATGAAACTTGAATGACATGGGAGATATTGCATTGGATACACATAATTGAATTTCATGGCATCTTATTCCATCAAAACATGAAATGCATATTAAATCTTAGTGGGTAGTCAACAGAGTTTGCTTTCTGAATTTTCTCACTGTGACAAAAACAAGTCAAGTAGCCTCCAGAATTGCCTTGGAAATTGATCAAACACTCTCCCAAAGCCACGAAAATTCATTAACATGTTGGTTGATGAGAGGAAAAAACTGTTTCTGAATAGATTTGCATGAATCTATCTAGATTGCAAGATATTAATTCCCAAAGTTGCTTACTCAATTGCTTTTGGAAATTGCACCTCTGAAACCCAACTGAAACTCATCAACTCGTCATCTTGGAAAAATATCAAATCTCTTCATGGGAGGCTGCCACTTGGGGAGTTAGTTCATTTAAGTCAAATGAAAACATTTGTAGAATATTTTTTAATCAATTTACTTCCTTTACCAAATATTAATGATCAAAAGTGACCTTTGTGAAAATTTTCTAGAAATGCAGATGCCAAAACTATGTAAAATCCATTTGATTTTGGCTTTGAAAAAATATCAAATGAGATACTGGGGATTTGAAAATTAGAATGAAAGTGCATTAACATGGGGAGAATTTGAAATGCTAATCAATTTTTCAAGAAGGTCATCCAGCTCATAGATATTGTCCTCCAAAGTTGACCTTTTTGGTAGATATAACACTGTGCAGCCAACAAACCTTTCCAAAACCCTCCAACTTGGTACTTTGAAACCCTGTCAAAAATGATTGTAGGAAGTTGAAATTAGGTGTACACACTCACATATGACAAATAAATATGCTTGAAAAGTGATTTGGCATGAAATTCAATAGGTTTCAAGTTGTGATTGTTCAATGTAGGTCATAGGAGCAGATTTTACAATTGTATTTATGAGCGTTGCAATCAATTTTCTCATCATGGGAACCTAAAATTTTTCCAAAAATTGTAGGAAATTTTAGGTTGTACAAGGTTCACCCAAGGGAGTGTATGTTCTCTTAGTGTATGGAGGTCCTCTATGTTGTTGGTTATTTTGGATTGCATTCAATGTTTGATCTTGACTTTGTGTTTGGGTATTTGATGTCTTTGATGTGTTTGATGTGGAGGGACCTTTAAGGTAAATGGTAGGGTGACCTTTGTTTACCACTTTTGCATCAACAACTCCATCATTAGTGACATTTTTTTTGGGACCAAAATTTTCCTTTGCCATTATTAGCCCTTGGTGTTTCTTGGGAAACTTTGAATAGTCCTTTTGCCACAAGAGCTTTCTCAATAAAGACACATTTTTCAATGATATCCTCAAAGGTTTTGTAACACTGTATTTGGAGTTGAGTCATTAATTCTATGTTAAGGTTTTCTAAAAACATGGGGACTAATTGTTTCTCAGGTATGTGACAAGGACATTTGCTAGCCATACTTTTCCATCATTGGTAGAATGATATGAGTGACTCTCCCTCATCTTGTTTAGTGGTGCATAGTTTTGCAAGGGTCGTGTCACTTTCTATATTAAAGGAAAAGTGATTAATGAATATATCAGCCAAGTCATCCCATGCCTAAATCCTTAGAGGAAGGTGTGCAAACCAATCTATAGCATGTCCTGCAAGACTTCATGGAAATAGTTTCATCAAATAAGTAGGCTCATATGCAATGCCCATACATTCCATGTTAAATTATCATATATGTTTCACTAGATCCCCTTTTCCTTTGTATTTGGTAAGAGTTGGTGGAGTAAAATGTGGAGGGAAAGGTGGCATGTATAGATTTTTGTCAAATGGATAAGGACACAATTCATCCATAGAATATGTCTTCTTGGTTGTCCCCAATTGTATGTTTGTCATTTGTTGTTGCATTTATTAGATTTGTTACATCAAGGTGTTAGTGATAGATGGTGTTGTGTTTGGTTGATTTTTCATGAGGGCATTGGTTTTGATGTTGAGATGATCAAATGTTGGATTTGAAGTGACATTTTGTGCTATGGGACCTTGATTTCCTTGTTGATAAGTGAATTTTGTATCAGTGTTGGTTTGATTGGAATGGGATTGGTATTTGTGTTTGTCCCAAAAGTCATGTTTGTGTTTGGTATGGAATTTTGAAATTGTGGTGTTGGACCTTGATGGTATTTTGAAATTGAAATGTTGGACCTTGGTTTGTATTTTGAAATGATGGTGTGGGACCTTGATTTGTTTTTTGAAATTGAGGTGAAGGTCCTTGATTTGGATTTTGAAATGATGGTGTAGGGCCTTGATTAGGATTTTTAAATGATGGTGTAGAGCCTTGATTTGGATTTTGAAATGATGGTATATGGCCTTGGTTTGGTACCTTTTGTGGAACAATATGAATCCTCCATGATTTATTGGGTTGATTTTGAGGTGTGGAGCTTTGACTTTTGTTTTAGAATAGAGGATTTGTGAATGTCATACTCATGAGATTTGATGATGAGGCACTAAAAGTAAAAAAATTTCCTTGTGTTGTGGCATGAGTTCTCCTGTTTCCAAATGTTGGTGGATTAGGAATGTGTACATTTGTTTCCATGTGGGTTGTTGTCCCAAGTGGTAGGCCAGTGAATATTTGGTGTGAGGATGGCATTCCTAATGAGAATTTTTTTTTTATATAACCTTGGTTTAGTACTATGTAACTCCCTCTACAAGTGTAAAAACATAATAGCCTTGAGGAAGTTTGACACCTTTTTTGGCTAGTGCATAAAATAATTTGTTTGGATCAGTACTACAAGCTCATCTACAATGTGTATAATCTTTGGATCTTGAGAGGCTCTTTCAGTCTCTTCTGGAGTTAAGTGTTTATTGAATTATGTTAAGCCAAGGTTATCAAATGTGTTCGATGATTCTCTTTGTGGTGATGGTGAAGATTGATTTGAATTTGATCCAAGGTCGGTGCTATGATTTGGACTAGCAAAGGGATCACTTGAAGAATCCATGTCTTTTCTTTTTTCTCATGATCTTGTTTCAACCATGTAAGACTTGCAAGGTGAAAATGAGGGTGCAAGGATGATAAATGTAAAGTGGGATACGAGACTAAGATATGTTTGAGAGATTTTTTTTGGGGGGGGGGCGGTTTTAAGGATATGAGGATGAAAATGATAATGCACCTAAGAATAAAGTTTGGAATGCAATGATGATAAGGACCTTGTGACTATAGGATATGGTATGAAAATGAAGCTAAAGGCAACTAAGGGATGTCAAATGATACTAATGATATGGACCTTAAGATCTAAGAAAAAGGATGGTAACCAAGCTATGTTGATTCAAGATAGCAAATGCAAGATGGTATGAGACTAAGCTATATATTTTTATTTTTATTTTCTGATTTTTGGGATATATAAGGATGTAAAATGACAATACAAGGATGATGATGACCAAAGGATATGGTATGCAAATGAGACTAATGGATTACAAATGATACTAAGGATATGGGATTTAAGATTTAAGAAAGAGGATGCTAACCAAACTATGTTGATCCAAGATTACAAACCAAATTGTCATTGACCTTTATGAGGACCAATATTGAAAGATTTTGATAAGATGAGTCTAAACTAAGACAAAAGTTTGAGAGCCAATTTTGACAATGACAAAGATGATAATGATTGATAGGTTGAAAGATAAAGATCAATGACAATCTAAATAAGCAAACATGAATTTTCCAAAGGCTTGATAAGCTTCCTATGTTTGAAATCTCAAAGGTATGTGCAACCTAGGCCAATCTTAAGAATAATTATGCTAGATAAGGATAGAAAATGCAACCTAAATGTAATAAAATCCTAAATGAAAATTATGGAAAAGGACTGGTAAAAATTTGCAAGTCTAAGGTTCAGATGATAAGATCATTGTCAAGGTGATTTGGATCAAGATTGGGCAAGTATTCTCTAAAATTTTGATAACTAGGCAATTGCGGCTCACTTTTCTACAAGTGCAGTTTTTTAAGATGCATATTTCTAGTTAATAGATGTGGTGAATCGCAACATATGCGAGTATGTGTTTCTCAAATGTGATGCAGAATATCAATTATAGTTTTTTGGTGAACAAATGCGACTCAGTTTTTAGTTGCGGGTCTATTTTCATCAAATGTGGTTAACAAAGAGCTAATTTGCAAGTTTATGGTTTGAACTAGTTTTTGTTTTGGAAAATTTGTGAAATGTGAATGAGAATATTCTAAAAAAACTTTGAAAACATGTTGGTTTGGCTATTGAATTGTGACAATTTTGAAATTTGCATGTGTACGTTTGAGGGTTATTCACCCCAATTTCTAGTGGTATAAAAACATATCAAAAACAATCAAGCTCTACCTATCCCTAAGGTCAATGTATAATGGTGTGACACTCTAGCCCATAGCCTGGAATCTTCATCGATGCAAGGGAGGGACACCCTTTTGGGTTATGTATCACCTCTTGTCTATGAGAGTGGACAAATAGGGTCCGCTTGGAATGGAAGGATGACCCAATCACCCTCTCCTTGGAAAGTTACAAGTCTAAATCAAGTAACTTATGTTAAGCTAAGGATTCATATCTCACTCAAGGGAACCAAATGGTGAGTAACTTTCAAGGTGCAGTGCTACATCCCATGTACTAAGAGTGACACCAACATAAGTTAAGAAATAAGGGTGGATACTAAAATGGTGTCTAGTCACAACTCATGGACATTCCACCTTGCAAGTGTCCAACAAGCCACTTAAGGCTTTAACCAACCTTACTAGGGGCACTTATACGCAAAGGTACATCCCTATTTCGATTGGCATTGTACGGTGAAATCTAATAACAATTGGACTTGACATTTCATCTTATCCTTTTATATACTGCCCCAAGGGAAAAATCGGTTTGAGTCACCTTTGAGTTCTCCATATAGACGTGCCTCTTAGGCAGGCCCAACTAAGAAGAAAAATAAGATGCAATAATTTCTCTTCACCCAAGATTGCATGAGGCATAAGGGGAGAGAATACTCTCACTTCACCTTATGGTATCTACTAACAAAAAGTGTGCAAGTGCACCAAACACAGTAGACAATCGTTCATTTATTAAACCTAAATTGAAATGTGCCTACTTTAAGAAAACACTCAAATACAATTTGTGGTTCGTTTTATCCCAATGAGTGTAATATGAAAAGTTTTTATTTGTTTTAAAATGGAATGAGTGTAGATGCAGTTTGTATGCTTTTTAAATCGTCAAGAATGTAAATGCAATTCATTTTAGATCCCATGAATGTAAATGAAATTTGTGTTCATTTCAAATCTCCATGAAGTGTGAATGCAATGTGTGTTCATTGTAGATCCTCATGAATGTGTATGCAATTTAAAGCTCCATGAATTGTGTTGAAAAAAAAAATGTTTCCCTATTTTAAATAAAAACAAGTAAAATCTTGCAAAAACACAAGTTAGGCCTCCTTGATGAAAGACACACGCTGAAAAAAAAAAAAATAGCAAACCAAAAACCCTAATCTAAGACAAACCTAAAAATAAAAAATGAAAGAAAACTCAAAACTCAAAAGTTATTCCTTAACAGTTAGTTGCAGCTCACAAATGTGACTTAGGAAGTGATGAATACGAACCACTGTACAACAAATGTGGCTTATATTTTATCCATTGTGTCACTCTTTCTTTTTATGATTGCGGCTTAAGACCCTTCAGTTGTGGTGTTTTTCAAATTTTTGCCACTCCACCTTTAGTTGTTTTTCAAATGCGGCTCACAAACTTGTAACATAGCAAAAACAAAAACAAGCACATAGTTTTCTCTGTAAATTTTGTAATTTTCATGTCGAGTTCACCAAATGTTAGAGAGGGAAATCTAAAAACCATAGTAGCTAAGATCAAGCAGCAACCACTCTACTTAAGATCAAAGCTAAAAATCCCAAATCTAAAGCAAGCAAGAACAATCAAGAAAAGAAATCAAATAAACATCAATAAGATAGAAAAATTCCCATGTTGAAATTAATAACCTTCCTTGCCTGTCCTCAAATATACTTTTGTAAACTTTCCTTAAACTTCGAAGCATTCGAACACCTACAAGTGATAGTGATAAAGTAGCACAAATGTTGCAGAATGTGGTTGTAAACCCAAAATGGAAGAAAATACCTTCATTTATAGAAAAGATATTTGAATGGATGGACAAGATCAATCTTCTAGAAATATGCCAAGATCAATGGTGGAGGATTCATACACCACAAAGTAGTGGGCTAGGGATGGCTATGAATGAACGGTCAAGATCAAAAGAAGACCAAAGGGAATCAACTAACCAGATTCAAAAGGAGAAAGTGGAGGGAAGGTAGTGGAAGAATTAAATAAATTATTTAATTCATGGAAGGAATCTTTAACCATATTTTTAATTTGGTAAAAGATAAGAATAAATAATCATTTTAGATTATTTATTTATGGAGAAAGGGAAAATAGTATTTAATTTAAAAGTTATTATGTAACTATTTAAATTAAATATAGAGGCAAATGAAGAAACATGAATTAAATAATTAAGTCAAATTAATTATTTAATAGAGGAAAAGTGGTAAGAGGGAGTTAAATAATTTTAATTATAATTATTTAACTATAGATGAATAATGAAAAAAAACAATTAAATAAATGATGATTTATTTAATTATAGAAAGAAAAAGTGTTAGGACACAATTAAATAAATACTCCATTTATTTAATTGATCAGAGGAGAATAAAGACAAAGAAATGAATTATTTAAATAATTAAAAAATTATTTAATTAATAGAAGAACGTGAATAAAGCCCATAATTAAATAATTAATATTATTTCATTACGTAATAAAGAAGACCAAGATAACGAAAAAATGATGCTCGCGGACTAGGAAATTTTTCAATTTCTACAAATTAATTTGGAATTATTTAGTAATTAATCATGAATTTGTTCTTGATATTGAAAACTTGATTTTTTATTTAAAGCATGCCAAGTGGCATGATATAATAAAATATATGAAAGTATTATTATTACTACATAAATATTTTCATCTTGATTATTGTTGCAATAATTATTGTACTAAATTTTAGTGGAAAGATTTTATCACGCATAGGTATTTGGGGGATCTGAAGATGGACATTTACATCAATATTTTTAACTAAATCTTCATCTTCTAAGACCTCTAGAAGCTAAACTGTTAAGAATTTCAAGATGATGTGAACTAGTGATTTGTAGCGATTTTTGTGTAGATTCTAAATATATATTTTAAAAAAATTTCCAAAATAAATTATGAATCTTTCAGCATCTCTTTTAATAACTAGTTTTAAACCAAAAACAACATTTTTAAAAGATACGTGTGTCTTATAACATAACTTTTTTTTCTATAAAGGATAAAATTCTAAGTTTTTGAAATATATATTCTCAACATCAATACAGAGGGAATGGAACTATTTTCATGATTTTTGGTTACATATTTTTTTTAATTAAGATTTGAAGTCAGTATATAACTGTAATTTGGACATACGTGTGTGTCGTACAACATAACTTGTTATGTATATGTCGAAATCCTTTTTCTTTTTGGTGAAACAAGGACATCAATATGGAGGGAACAAATTGTTGGCATATGGCTCAAGCAGATTATTGGTATGGCTTCTAGTGTTTTCATTGATGGAAACTGAAGTCACTATTGTGGTCTATAGATCCGAACTTGGTCATACCAGCAATTAAAGTTAAGTACAATTTATTACCAACAGAGAACATGAAGAACAGGGTATTCGGTTAGTATGTCAATCTGTATGCTTCACTGGATCATCATCTTGTGTTGTGGATCCCCAGGATAGGTTGTTAAGCATGTATGTTACCTTATTGGTAAGTTTTGTGATGTTGCCTTAATCGGTGTATGAGTAAGGAGATCCAGAAAAATGATTTTCTAATTATTTGTTCATTATGGTCGACCTAGTCAATGTAGCATGTCGTGGATGTATAAGGGATGATTGTTTAAATGTTTCTATGTTCGGGAATTTTATTTTGGGCCCCATCTATGTCGTGGCTGACTTTATGGGTACACGTTATAAATTGTTCATGATTTGAGCCAACATGTGGAGAATATTATATTTTGTGTGAAGTTCACATATAGTAATCAAATTCTTGCTAGCGGATATATAAATGAGATCCGTAATTCATTTTGGGTAAGGAAAAGCAAGTTTGGAAGTGTGTGAATGTGTGAAGAATAGAACAAAAGTGTGTACAAGTATTAGAAGGGTGATTGAGCGATCTATGCACATATTTAAAAGGGAAGAAAAATAGAGAAGAGCATAGCAGAGTAGAGTAGAAATACAGAATCACTCAGAAGGGTTGAAGATCATCTATTGAGCTTCATTGGAACTGAATCTAGGCATTTTAAGATGCTATCCTCTCAATTCAACATTTTTTTGTAATCATAAACATTTTGTAAGGCAGTGAGCCTTTCTTATTTTGAGCAATGAGCTCTAGGCAGTGTGCTTGAATGCATGTGCATTCCCTTTTATTCATACTTTTAACAGACTATATAAATTGTGGATTAATCTCAACCATGTTTTTTCCCCTAACAGGGTTTCCATGTAAAAATATTGGTGTTATGGTGCTTTGATAATCTTGTTCATGTGCTTGCATCTTTGTTTTTGTTTATGTGTTGTAAATGGTTTAAGATCTGGATTTGAAGCTTAGATTTGTTGAACACTCATTCACCCCCCTCCCTCTCAATGTTCCCTAAGTCCAGCACAAATATTTTTTGAAATTTTTTTACAATGTTTTACTATTTTTCAGCCTCTGCACAACGAAGAGCTCGATATTCAGAAACAAAAAACCTATGTTCAATAAAAGTTAAAAATTAAATACATGATAAAATGAAAACATATCAAAAGTATACTTGTTGGAAAGCTTATTTTGAGGGCTACAACCTTGCAAAAATATTTTTTCAAGTTAAGTTGATTTGAAGGTCCAACCTAAGGCTGTAAACTGAATCTTTTGGTGAAATTTTGAAGTTGCTTCCAAACATGCATAGCCAAGGACCTTCTATCAAAGGTACCTTCAATAGAAGGTATTTCCATGGAATAAAATAATATTTTTAAGTAGTCTTTGATTAAAGGTTGTAGATTATTTATTTTTTTTGGATTTAGCACCAACCTTCAACAAAAGGCTAAGTTAGTCATTAAAATAATATGTCTTCGAATTTAACAAGTCAGTTGTTAAAATAATGTCTTTGAATTTAACAAGTCAGACGTTAAAATAATGTCTTCGAATTTAACATATGCATATATATAAGATCTAGAATAATATCAAAAATATAAAAATATTTTCCTGTTAAGGGGCTTAGCTGGGTTAATCCAATTGCAAAGGATGCAATGGAGGTTGTTTGGGAGAATCCAACAGAGGGGTGGTGGAAAGTCAATTTTAATGGTGCCTCCAAAGGTAACCCTATACCATTAGGGGTAGGGTTTATTATACATGATTGGAAAGGGGGTGTTTTGGATTTTGGGGTGAAAAATCTGAAGGTAGGAATGAATAATGTAGCTGAAACAATGGTAGCACTAACAACAATTGGAGTTGGTAGAATACTAGGGGCTTCAAAGTTACATCTAGAGGGTGATTCTCAAATCTTCATTCAGGAAATCATGAAAGGAAGTGTTGAAGCATGGCATTTGCAAAATGTAATTTTTAAATGTAAGGAGGAGTTAGCTTTTTTGAGGATTTCAGGGTTAGCAACGTAAGGAGGTCGGGGAATGCAGAAGTAGACACTTTAGCTAAATGGGCTTTAACTTTTGATGAAGTTGGTGAGTTACAAGTTGAAGATTTACAATAATTGGATCTTGAGGAGGCATGTAATACCCATCATGTTGTTGATATTCTTAGATACTCTTTTGTGTTGGTTTTGTACTTGGTTTGTGATGGTGATTAGTTCATCGTTTTGGTTGTGTGTGGATTCATAGTTTGGTTGGTTTGCTGCACTTGACATTACTTAGGATGTTTGATGATACATTATGTGGTGATTATATTATTTGGCTATGCTATGGTTTTCTTTAATAATATATGTGGTGATGTTGTGATTCTATGTTGTTGTGGTTTCTAATGTGTTTGCTAGTGAGTCTTGGTGAAAGGACAGAGTGGCATCACTCGCTCGCGAGTGCCCTACTACCCCATGTTTACCTTTCACGATGTGTTTGAAATGGAGATTTGCATGCTACTTGATGTTTGTTTCTATGCAAGATGCATGTACAGGACATTGACTCCACCTGTTTGTTAGGTTTGAGCGTGTCCCATAAATCCAACAGGTATGATGTTGAAAAGGGAGTTGATAAGGAAGTGTCCCCATCCCAAGTTCGTCACCTTTTGTTGTGAATCCTATGGTGTCATTGTCTCAACCTCATCTTTGTTTTGGTATGGGTTAGTGTTGATTTTTTTATTTTAGTTTGTAAATTTTTGTTATTTAATTAATCTTTATTTTATGTGTGATTAATTAATGTTATTTAGTTGATATAATTATTTGCAGGTAATTGTAGTTAAGTTAATTGATTATTTTTTCTAGATTGAGCGAATAGTTTAAATATAAATTTTAGATTCTATTATGTGAATTAGAGTTTTAAATTTACATAAGGTAAATGATATTAATTCTTGAATTTTTAAATTAATTAAATATCTTAAATTCTTTATTATTATCAAAAGAAAATAATTAAAAAATTAGTTAAATGATAATTAGAATAGTTACGGGAGTGAGTGAGAATTGAATGAAAAACTCTTGTTAAAAATATATTCTCAGAGAGAATATTGGCCATACTTGTGAAGGGAAAGAAGTCACTTCACGGAGGAAATTGGCTGGAGAATTGTTTTGGGGTTTTTGGGGTTTCTGGTTAAAAATTAGAAGAGGTTTTCAGGAATATATTTTTGGGCTTATATTTTGCATCTTGATGGAAGTGGAGATTTTGGGAAAGGGCTTGGAAATTGAACTCTGGAGGCAAAGATTTGCTCCAACCCTCATTCCTTCAAGCTTCAGGAAGTTCCTTTACTGTTTATTTAGTTTTTCTCTTGTTTTGAAAAGATTGCCTGTACAAATTTTATTATGTAGAAATTTTGTTGATTTTGTAAAAGTTGAGAAATTGTCTGTACGAGAGGAAATGATGATTTTGAAGAAGCTTTGTTTTAAAAATTGGAAAGATTGTTGGAAATTTTCGTGAATTAGTTAAAATCATTTGTGGAATTTTTTTTTTAAAGTTTCTCTATAGAAAATTTTGTTGACGGCTTCTGAAGTTTTGTCATGATTATTTTACTGCCTCTATAGAAAACTTTATATTGAAATCAAAGAACCTCATAAAAGATTATTTTTAAAACCTTCTTGTTAAAATTGGGGAAAAACCCATATCCAGATTGCCAGTAGAAGAATATGATTTTAATTTGTTTTTCCATATTAGTTTGTTTAGCTAGAAAAAAAATTGAAAACCCCTATGAAAATTTTCTTTACAATTTCTGTAGAAAACTTTTGTGTAAATAATTTATTTTCTACTGGAAAGTCTTGCTAAAATATGCTCAAATGATGCATTTGTATTAATTGTTTGATATATGAAATATATATATATATATATGTGTGTGTGTGATTTAGGAATTTGTCCTTGGAAAATATTCTTCTAAGAAAATACTGTTTATTTTTTTTAAAGGACTGTAGGTATTTTCCGTACTGTGGAATCATTTTTTTTTTAAATTAATACTAAATGTGTTAGGGGCTACCCCCACCACCGCTGCTTCCCATAGGGGAGGCGCTACTATGGAGGCAATGACCCTCCCATGAGGGTTGGTTGTGGGTAGCACCCACAAAGGCTTTAAGCCTGCGCACAATTTCATTTTTGAAAATAAATTTACTTTATTAAATTCAAACTTATTTAATTTGAATTATAATATATATATAGATATGAGTATATGGGTGTGAAATATACAGTGAGTATATGATTAATTTTATCATGTTAATTATAATGTATGATTTTTATTAATATATATATATACATACATATATATACACGTAATCGCGTGTATATACACATATATATGTATATATATATAAATATGAAAATATATTTTTATATATGTTGATGTTGTGAAAAGTTGGATGATGGATTTAATAGCAAGTTGATTTTATGAGGTGATTAGTTTAATTGAAAATAAGTATTATTTATTAAATTAAGATGAATGTTTTTGGGTGAATCAATTATTTATTTTCTTTGACAAAATTGTGTTGTTGAATTATTGTTGAGTCAAGTATGATTTTCGCTTGTTTGGGTTATGGTTTTGTGGGAAAAACTTTTATATTAGCATATTCTCCTGTAAGAGCTTAAGTTGCTTGTTAGGGACTTCCAGAGGCATGGGGAAATGATGTAATTTTGATCTTTTGATTTGATACTTGTCCCTATTTTGACTATAGTTGTGATCTTGAGTTTACTTCTGCGTTGTACCATTTTTATGGAAGTTGATCTATATGACTTTTGGTGGGATGGTTTTGCCTCACAATTGTTTTATTTTGTGGTTTAATGTTCTTGTTGGTACAACCCCTTGGAATTTGATGTTATGTTTTGGGTTTCTAGGGAGAGTGGCTCTATGTGGGTGTTGGCACGCAAAGGGGCTATTAGGATAACCCACATTAGAGTTAGAATAATAAGTGATAACCTAATTAATTAATTAGGGGGTGGGTAGTTAAACATTAACAAGATAATTGTGGATACCTCGTCCACCTGTTAGGGCTTTTGTAGACTAAAGGTGGGCTAAGAAGGCCATGGTTGGAAAGATTATTGCCTCGCCTCCATGAGAGGTTAATGGTTTTGCGTGAGTCACCCTATGGGGCCAACGCCTAGAGAGGTTGTCAAGATAACCATAGATGGGGGCCGGTTCCTAAAGATAGGTAGTCAAGATAACCTATGTAGGACTATGCGATGACACTCTCCTCTAGCTTTCCCTTGAGTTGTTATTGTTGCATTTTTAGTTGTCCTTTGGGGTTTGTGCGACGGGGCATTACAAGGTAGCGTAAAGTGAAGAGACGTACTAGTAATTTAATAAGAAGGTAGTAAGGTTGTCCATAGTTCAAAATGAAGGAAGGAAATTTGAAGAGTTGGGTGGCGGCGGGGCTAGTACATTCCTCATTAATGTCAAAGTGTGTGGTTTTATTAAGACTTAAACTCTTTAATTCCTCAATTCTCGATGCTTCTGCCGAGTATTGTGGTGGAAAGAATTTAGGAAATAGTCTGGTTTTTGGTGTTTGGCACAGGAATAATTGTTTCACAATGGAGGAAAATTTCACACTCATGACAAAGCACCAACTTTTTCCATTCCATGGTGAAGCTTCTGAGAAGAGATTAAAAGGAATGTTTTTATTTAATGATGAGTGGTTGGTGTAGTGTGCAGCTAATGTTGGGCTTGAATTTTGGAATTCTTAGGCATAGATACTATATGAACATGGACATCTACTCATTGATCATGGCATGGGGGTTGGATGTAAGGGAATTGGTGAAAACAATGAGGAAGGTAATGGAAGCGATTGTTCACAATGATTATTTAGAGGGAATGGATTCGATTTTGGAATGGGCTATTTCGATAGTTGGGTTGGATGTGAGTGAAGGTTTGTTGACAACAAAAGGAGAAGAATTTGAGGGAAGCATTGCCTTTGTGAGATTTCCATAAGGGATCCTTAAGGCGAGTTGGAGGGAAGAAGCCAAGCATAGATAGGAGGCCCTGAAGCTATTTGTGGAGTTGATGGAGGTTGAATCGGTGATCACCCAGGCACAAGCTGAAGCGACAAGGATGGAAAAATAGGTTGTGTGTCCTCGAAAGAGGAAGGCGAAGCGAGCAACAAGGAGCGGTATGGACCTGGGTAGCTTGACATGAGAGATGCATTTTTTAATGTTTTTTTGGCCTGAATCATAGTAGTTAAGGGTGTTGGGGGTTTTTTTTATCATTTTCTAATACAATGATGTTATCTCTAGATGGAATTTTGGTGTTAGAAGGAGGTTTGAAACAATCGAATGATGTACTAAATTTTTGAATTAATAAAATAAAATCATATTACTGACTAAAAAAATATATTAAAATATCTGTATGGTGTTTTTAGCAGGTCATTTTTTGCAAGCGTTTTACTGATTTGGAACAAGTAATTGACAAATAATTATTGAAAGATCATATTTTTCAAGTTTAAGAAGATGGGAAACATAAAAAATAGGAAAATATTGCTTCACACCATTATTCTAAAGAAAATAAACAACAATTGCACAAAAGGAGGAGGCAAAGATATCAAGCTAAAAAAGCTAAAAAAGAAGGTATGTATATTTTATATTATAAATTATGATTTTTTTTCCAATTAAAAATCAATAATTCCTTTCTTCCTTTTTTTTTAATATTGCACTTAATAAAAATCAATATTACTTTTTTTTTGTGATAATTAGCTAATATAATTTATTTTATTCTTATAATTATCAATCAACTAAAAGTTAGTAATTACACAACTCTTCTACACATTATAACTAAAGAAAAATAAATAACACTATAATTTGAACCTTAATTTTTTTATCACCATATGCATAGATTTGTAGGAGAGTTGCCAAAATATGTAGCTCCCCCATCACCATCACAACCATGTTGTCACTCCATGACCTGCTCTTATTGTTTCCTACTTATTATACACCAAACCAACTTTTGATGTGTCACTGATGTGTTTTTACTTAAAATTTTATAGAGAGAAGTGGGTGTCAATTATTGTTTCCCAAAAACATAGTTACAACAACATGAAATCATAATATATTATGAGAGCTAACATATTAAGGAGCATCAAATGAAGAAAAGATGTTTTTGCTAGCAAAATTATTTACAATTAGTTATATAAGTTAACAAGGTTAATTATGTATCTTAAAACAAAAATAATAATATCTACTACTTATACATTTGGAAATACTAATTAAATAATCTAAAACTATATGTTAATATATGACTAATTAATTGATGTTCAATGCTTACTCTATAATCTAATTTAGAATTTGTAAAAACACTTAATCTCATTGATATGGTAGGTATAATTGATCTAATCATCTAATAACCAATAAGAGATTATTAAAAAAAAAACTTTATTCATTGGAGACCAAACTTATAGTTCCCTTTGATATTAAAACATAATTATAATTTAATCAAAACCTCAAACTATGTAAATTGATTTAAATGGATGTTGTTGATGAATTTTAATTAGTTTTCTTATCTTATACTTAAATGCTTTGGTTTCGATCAATATATGAAGTAAAGTTACTATTTGGATGACATGTTCCATTGCCTGTACTCAGTAGATCCTAGGCCAATGCATGCTTTTCTAAATTTCCATATGTCCTACCATACACAATCTTTTATAGTCTACCCTCCACCTCTCATTGTTGGTATATCCCTTGGGAACCTAATCTAATAAAAATAAGCAAGAAACTATCATGCTTAAAGCATTTGAATTCTTTACCAGAGGAATTTCTCACATCTAATTAATTAATCATCATTTCTTCGTCCACCACTCCCTCCACTACCTTAATAAATTATGTTCTCATCCATCTGGGAAAAGTGTCATTTCCATAAAACATACTATTACCAATTCTAGGATGATCATCTCAAACCTATAAGAATCTTCCTTGGTAATAACTTGTTCTCCCAATCCATATTATTGGAATGGTAAAAAGAGATTTCATTGTTGACAGTAAAGTTAATACATGGGAAACACAAAAAATTGAAATGTAATGTTAAGTTAATTAATGTACCCTTCTTTCTCACCCAACATTATTTGACAATTCAACAGAGAACTGAGTGTATTTTTTTTAGTCCAATTGTCACACATCACAGGTTTTCTAGTACAATATACACTTGGTTTAGCATTGATATATTGAACAACAATTCCACATATGTAAAATTCACTGTTAAAGGTGGTGGTGGTCATCTATGTTAAAGAGACTTTCATTTGGCATTGGATTGAAGTATAAGAGACTTAAGTATAGGGATTCATTATGAAATGCAAGTGGATGAATGGTAAATGTGCAAGATATTTTATTTGGGATCTAGAATAATTAGGTAGTCTTTATCATAGTTCAAATTTTTATGTGTGCTATTGATTTAGATATTTTTACAGTCACGGATTTATATATCTTTGTCTTTGTTTTTAAATTTCTTAATTTCGGTCTATGTTTCTAGTTTTCACTTGTCATTGTGAGTTCATTATTTTATGTAAGGGGAAAATCATAATCACATGTTCTAATCAACTTGAATTGACTATTTCTATGTCATGTGTCACTCTTATGAATTTTTGGTCAACGTTGTGCCCATAGATTTGACTCTTGACTTTTCAAATCCTAATTCAAACTTTTTCTTGATTGTGCATATTTCTTTCCCACCCAAAACTACTAAACACACTTTTGTAGAATTTATTGCTATTCACTTGTATTTATTTAGGCATTTATTTTTATTATTTCATATTATTAGATAACATTGAATATCATTCTCCTTTTGTAATGCCCCGCCACGCAACCCTAGAGGAAGTTGCAATTCACTACTTAAATGCACCAATTTTTTTATTTTTTTATTTTTTTTAAGTACAAATAACATGTAAGATGAATACAAATTGCAACAACCTCTACGGCCATGAGACAAAGATTACTTTAAAACCCCAACAACAACAAACATTAATATAAACCAAGACATTAATCACTTAAGGAAATGAGACAACATAGATTCCATAAAAGATAACTTACAACAAAGGATAAGAAATACCAAAAGATTTCAATTAACAATATTTAAACAATAAGATTACAACACTCATTCCCCGAATGAGGTAATTCCAACAACATGATTACATATTACAAATGCCACCTCGATAACAACTGAGGGGTAATAAAATACAATAAGAACTGAGAGAACAAGGCATGAGAAGTAACTGATCCCCACGAGCCCTTCAACTGGAAATCACGATCACACGAACAAGAAGAAGAACCAATGGATTAAGATGCACGCCACCCAACCAAATGGAATCCAAAAGGTTCCACTCCCTCCATGCTAGGAGATAGTAACAAGGTATTCCTACACAAGACCATCTACCACTAGACACAGGCTACACAAAACTGATACAAAATAAATACAAGTACCACATCACATGAAATTGAAAGGTCATACGTACAACTCAAGGTATGACTCTCACAACACCAACATTGGTTACATTGCTTCCAGACAAAGAATAGATCAAGAGTGTCACAAATATCAAGTACAAACTGTTGACTTAGGAAGAGTGTCATCACATAGTTCGTCAAGGGATATCCTCTGGGAATCTTCCTAGGCCCCCGGCCCCCACTCCATGGGTTATCCTGGTAGCCTCAACCAAAATCCCGGCACCAATGCTTACTCATGCAGAACCAAATACCTCTCGTGAAGATGAGATAGATGATATTATCATTCCAGGCCTTCCCGTCTCATCCCAAGTCTCGTACTAGCCCTTGGGTCCATGAGCGAGGCACAAATTATCTTGTTTAATGTTTGATGCAACCTAAGCTTCTAAAAGTTTAATTTAGTTATCGCTGAATTAACCAACTTGCAAAGGGTTATCCTGGCACCACTTTGTGCGTCGGCACCCATTACAAGCCACTCTCCTAAGACAACACGCATGGTTATAACCAAAAAAGGTGACCAGATAACACAGCCTCTCCAATCCAAGGAGGTAACAAAACGAGGAAACTCACTCCAAACACTGGAGGAAAACAAGGTTAAAACTCTCTCCAACACTGGAGGTAAACAAGGTCACATAATCCAATCCATACACTGGAGGAAAACAAAATACAAAATACCACTCCATCCAAAGGAGGCATAAACACATGACCCTCTCCTATTCCCAAGGAGGCATAAAACATCCCCGTACATGAAAACCGGGCGAAACGACATGGTGTAACTATGCACTTTTCCCCACAACACATCAAAGATTGACTCACATGCCATAACCGATATCGATAAAATAAATCCTATCTGGAAGACTTTCAATACATTCACACTAATTCCACAACACATCAAAGACGAACAATTAACCACTGAGAACATTTCAAACAATGAAGTAAGCTATTGTTCGGATTTCCTAAATCCAATCAAACACAGTATTCATGACTTGCATTGATCCAATATAAACTCATTTCCTTTCACGACGTTGACATATATATATATATCAACCATTCAATTACTCTAAATTTCATAGCCATATTCTAAATCAAGACATTTTAATAAATAGCATCATAGAACTGGAATTAAACCAATCAATCACTCTATGTTTCACAATCATATACTGTAAGTAAATCCACTTGATTTGTAAGACATCTGGATTAAATAAATTACTCTTATAGCAATAAGTCAACAACTCAATCTCGTTTGATTCATTAAATCATTCGTTACTTCTAAGTTTAACCATTGTGTTCTATATTTAGAATTTTTTGATAAGTAGACGTTTAGATCAAATAAATCAGTCTCTCTTTCAATTCGCATTAATAAATCAACTAAAACTCATTTCTTCTTGATCACAAATATATTCCAATCAATTATATTAAATATTATATACATAAATCCTCTTACTGACATTAAAGAATTTAAACCGATAATACAACTCTACTTGATCAACCTATAATTAATCAAAGTCAAATTATCAATAAAACAACATTTGACAAATAAAGTCCTTTGATTTAAATGAGTCATTCGCTAATCCTAAACTCTTCAATTTTGTTCCATAATTAATGATTAGAACCACCTGATTGAACTAGGTTATTCATTGTCTCTAAGTTTCTCAATTGTCTTCTATACTTAGAATGTTTTTATAATTAGGCATTTAGATTTAATAAATTAGCCTTTATTTCACATTCGCATCAATAATTTAACTAAGTTCTAATCACTTAATCTATATTACATCATGAATTAAACAAATAAAATAATCGAATTCAATATTCTAAATAGAACGTATGATCAACATCAACTTTTAAAAATAGTCATTAAATTATCTAATAATCACATGACACCAATGAGAAATTTTAAACTTAATACTTTAATTCTATTGGCTCAATTATGGATAAGGATTAAAATAATCTTTATAAAATAACCCATTTAATCAACTTATAAATAAGTCATTTAATTACAAAACCAACTTTTAATTAAAACATGTGATTATAACTTTTGCCTTTACATATACATCATACGCTAATTTATACACAAATTTAACTATATATTACATATACATGTAAATGTATATATAAATATGTAATTATAAATGTATCCATTTAATTATCTAATTAATTAAACCTATATAAGTTTAGCTAATTAAATTTTTCAATATTACAAATTATTTATTTTAATATCAATTTCCTCCACTATAATAGCCACATAATCATTATAAAATTTTTATTTAATATTTGACATTATTTTAACGTCAATGAAATATCATTATTATTATTTTATAAACCCCAATTCTATTTTGATATTAATCAACTAATTTAGCAAAATTATTGTGGACATCAAATCTACAAATGGTTAACAATTTTAACATAACATCACCATGTTAGTCCTTTGCAAAACATTAGATTTGAAATCCCTATGAAATACTTGACTATGATGAAACATGCAAATTAGATAAACAAAGATAATCAAATGTAAGCATATAAAAGCATAGTCAAAACTTTATTCCATAGTGGATTGGTGTCACATGTGCTAGTGACCCTTTCCCAATCCTTGATCAAAGCTTAAGATGAAAATGCTATGAAGATGGTGGAGTGATGATGAACAAAATCAGTTCTCCAATGGAGAGTGACTTTGCATGAGTGATTGTGGAGGATTTGCTCAAAGATGAAGCACCTATTTAAGGATTTTCAAAATGCTAAGTGTTGAAGAGGGACCAATGTGGGACTAAGAAACAGGCCAATGAAAAGAGGCCACTTGTCATCATGTGAGTGGTTGATGCATGTGCAAGATTTGGGAAGAGTGCCCATGAGAGGGAAAATTTGAATTTGAATTTGCAATGAATGCTGAGTTTGACCTTGGAAGGGGACATGTAAGAGACATGTAAGGCCTCATAAATGCTCTGTTTGGTGTACATGTCCACTTGGGGGGAGATTCAAACTTGGAGAATATTCTCCCTTTATGCCAAGTTGAAAATAAAGATTTTGATAAATCAATTAAATGCAATTTCATGTGCAAGTGGCCAAATCTAGAGAATGCAAGTGGGTGAGTATTTAATCAGGGTTAGATTAAATAGATGATGATTATGCTGATTTAATGGTGCTTAGATGAGTTGACTTTTAAGACTTAAATATTTGTTTTATTTAAATCAGAAAAGGATGGAAGATGCATGTTTGAGATTTTAATTAAATAAAGCTTGATTTATTTAATTAAACTATGATTGAGCTTTTGATGATAAGAACCTGATTTACTAGGTGAATGGATGTGATGCATTTGATTTATTTATTGAGCGGATGAATATGCATAATGCTAATTTGGCGTGTCTACATTTTGCCCCTCTTTGAAGCAATGTACTTGTTGCGTTGGTTCAAAGAATAAACTCTCACGATCAAAATCAAAAAATTTCTAATTTTTTGGATGCTAGAAAAAGTACAGTACATTGCCCCCTCGAGAGATCAAAGCGAAAAGATTGATTTGAGATCGATCTCGCGATAAAGAGGTTCAAAATGGATGGTTATGGATGACGATGCAAATGAGATGATTTTAAAGATGCTTAGAATAACAAATCTATATTATCCTAAACAACCAAATGGTATATGATGCGAGATGGATGAGATGGGTGATGTAGTATCTTTGTGATTATGCAATGGATGATTTATGAGATGCTTAGACTAATAGATCTATATTATGATGATGCAAATGCAATGCATGTGAAATGATCGATGTTTCCTATTATGTATGATATGAATGATATGTGGTATCTTTGGCGGTTTTCTAGATGCGGGGATGGATGCATGATGGATGCATTGGTGATGATGATGTTAGCGTGAAAATGAGATGATGACAAGATGATCCAACAAGCCAACATTATGAGAGATGATGATGATGATGATGATGATGATGATAGATGGATGATTTGCTTATCAAGGATTGGGATTTTAAAAGGGTCACTTACTTTATTTTGATAACATGCCTAAGTATGATGCATCAAGGTATAAAGGACCAGGATGACATTGTACCTAGTGTGATGGACTTTGACTCAACAAATAGATAGGAGTATTCTTGTTCACACTTGACATAAAAACCTTGCTAGGATACAACAAAAAAGTATTCACCAGTTATATTACAAGAACGTCCAACACATATCAAAGATAATGATCATTTCCCATTCCTATCTCTCTAAATCCTTCATTTGGATATCATCGAGAGGTCCTTGGAATGGCGCAATAAGATAAATCAAAAGAAAAGGTCAAATCATAAAATGCCATTCTTCATACCAAAGGGATGTGTTTTGATAGGATAAGAATCCAAGGTGATATCCAAAATGATGCCCATTGTCGGAACGATATATCCTAGGACATGCATTGTGGAGGATGATGATGGTTTGATAAGTTGATTGATAGGCTATTGATATAAGGTTGACTGACATGTTTGTGACTGATCAAGAGTTTGATTTTGTGTTCAATGGTTCGTTGTTTGATTTTGATTTTACGATTGAAGCTTGATTTTGTGTTATGCTATGATTGTTTTTTTTGTTTTGCCAAAGGATGAAGGTGATGATCAGTTTATTATGGATGATTGATTATTGTGGGTGCAAGCGAGATGAGACAGATGGATTTTTTTTCAAATATTTGGATGTTTTTGACGTTTTGAAATGTTTCGAGGCTGTTTTTGGTTTTTTGAGTTTTGTGATATTTTTGGATTTTGCGTTTTTCAAATGTTTTTGGATTTTGATGTTTCGAGGGCTAATAAAAGATGAGCCTTGCCTACATTTAAGCTTAGAGACGATGTATTTGGATTTCAATGTTTTTGACATTTTTTGATTTTATGTGTTTTTGGATTTTTTTGATATGTTTTGAATGTTTTTGGATTTTCGATTTTTATTTTTGGATTTTCGAATGATTTTGGCGATTTGGATATGGACATGTGTGATGATATCAGTTCTCTGTTTGGGATTTTGCTGAAAACCAAGCTAAGTTTGATTGATCGAATCGATGGATTGATGATGATGATAACATTGTTGAGGATGCACAACAATGCAAGGTTTTGAATGATCAGGATTGATTGGTTTTGATTGATCAAGAGTGATGATGATAACATTGTTGAGGATTCACAACAATGCAAGGACAGTGTTAAGCAACACAAGGATTGAGAAAGATATCCCAAGATGATGACGGATTGATTAGATTCAATTTGATCAGGATTGTTGAAGCTTGGTTTGGAACAAAAGTTGTTTGAATGATTTGATGTGATGTTTGAAGGGTGCGTTAGATGCAACTGATATTGATTGTTTGAATCGATGTTCGATTGAAGATGAAATTTGATAAGGACATGTTTTCATCAAAATATGCCATGGGCTAATGATTTGGATTTTTTCTCAACAATGGTTTCGACCAATTTGGTTTCACATTTGCCAAATGTTCAGATCACCACATAAGTTGGAGGATACATATCAAGATTTACTCCTGAAGCAAGATGTAAATATTTTCCCCCAATGTCTAGCAATGTATGGAATGTTACGGATGGATGCTTGGATAGGTGTATGGATGGATGGATATGGTAAGCATACGAAGGATGTGACAGATTATCTTGCGATAAGATGAGATGTTCGAATAATGAATGCTCATTAGGATACTACTTCATGGCTCAGATAATGCTGCATAGGATAGGATCAATGAAAATGACCCATGTCAAGATGTTTATCGTAAGCAAGTGTAAGGTGTGCCCCAAAATTTTTATCAAGATCAAGATAACTTGCATGATGGACGTAGATGGATAAAAATGGATTGGATCAATGGTTTATGGATGGATGGATTTATTATGGCTGAGATGGATGGAATGCTCAATTTATTACGGATGGGATGAGATGCTTTCAACAGAACTAGTGCACGTAGATGCTCGATTCTACTCATGGCCTGTTTCCGGTTTTCATCATGGTCTTAAAGTGCCATAGTGGTTTTCACTAGAGACGATTTTTTCTCTTACTATTTTCAATCCTTTTTGATTTTTTTTTGGATTTTCATTTTTTTTTTTTGGCTTTTTCTGAAAGATTCATGCTAAAGCACCTGGTGGTGTTGACGTAGATGCCCATGTTATAATGTGCCATCAGTATCCTACCTAAAGGAGCTGCTTTGCTAAGATACGTGCACTTGAATGCAGCTTTTGGGATTCTTGATATGCTTCGTCGATACTGGAGTTAACTCTGTCTCTATGCGTACATTGCGATAAAGTGCCTTCTGAATCCTTACGATGAAGGGTCGTTGCCAATACATGGTCAATATGAGAATTGGATATCATACGTGGAGGCGTGGATGGAGTGCGTTTAGGGATAAGAGATGGATTGGTTGATAGTTTGGAACTGTAATACCTCTCTGTGTCAGTTGTTCTGAACTTGTGTGTGAGTCTTTGTGTGTGTCTCATGGGTTACTGTGTTATTTGATTGTGTGAAAAATATAATATGTTAGTAATCATGTTTATATAATTAATTAAATCATAAGTGATTTGCAAGGTTATTTAAAATATGATTAGAAATTAAAATAATAATCAATTAAATTAAATCAAATGATTTAGAACAAATGATCAAATTAAACTAATTGTTTTGTAAAAGTATTCTTTAATGATATTCAATAATAATTAATAATTCATTAGTTGTTCAAAGATCATTATTATAATAAGGAATTTAAATAAATAGGAAGCTGAAGTGTCTTAAAAGAAGAAAAGCTGGAAAGAAACGTTACCTTTAGAGCATTTGGAAGTTGAAGAGAATGGGTGAATATGTAAAATAAATAATAACTTTATTCAGCTTCGGGGGGAGGGAGGCAACGAGTCGGGAGAGATTGATAGAGGTATTCGAAAAGATTTGGGAAAAACCTTGAAACAGTGGGCTGGAGAAGATGGGAAGCTGAAACTCGACACCAAGTTCATAACTGTGCCAATTGATTTCATCCAGGTTTTTCGTTACCTATACTTTAATTCTATTTTGGGAAAAATGTATTAGCATTTTGTGAATTGCCTCTTGTAAGAAAACTCTCGTTGTGTCTTCCATTTGTCAGAATTTTGTTTGAAATTAATATCCTACGAAGATAATATTGTTTGGTATGCTTGTCATTAGGCTTTGGTGCATCTTCCATCCTTAATCTGTTGTAGTTTCCAATCCTTATTGTATACAGTTTCCAAGGTATACGCTTAAGTCTTCATTATTATGTCAATTTGAATACCTTCTTAATTTCTTTCACCTTGGCCAATGCATGGAAGGTAAGGCTCAATGCATAGAGACCAAATCCCTGAATCTGTCCTTCCAGTGACTTACTTGATCATGGTAGGGTGTATAAATTTAAATAAACTCTCTAATCTTTTTATTATCATATCCTAAATGTTATCCTCAAGACGGAAGGAAAATGGCTTCTCACATTTTTGCAACCGTAACCATCTCAAACATGGAGGAAGCTTGGTTCGTGTGTCTTCTCTGATGCTGTCAATGAGCAGATTGTTCAAGTGAAGAAATTGAGGACCAATGAGCAGATTATTTAATTCTCTTGGTCTGCGCAATGTTTCAAGCCTTTGCCAATTACCTCTGTTCAGTCGAAGCTAAGAGAAATTGATGTTATTGGATGCAGTGTTTAGATGAGCTCCTTCACATAGTCTGGTAATCTAAATTTATATAATCTCCCTGATACCTTTGGCAACCTATCGCAGCTGCAGTGTTTAGTCTTTGGATCGTGTATAAATCTAAATAGTCTTCCTAAAACCATTGGAAATCCGTCACAGCTGCAACTCTTAGACTTGCATAGGGGTAGTAAATTAAATAATTTCTCTGTTTTCGTTTGTCAAACTGTCTTAGCCGCGCCCTTTTTGAATCATAATAGGAAGTTTAAAAGATTTTGCAATCTCTCTTATTTCATTGTCAACCTGTCACTGCTTGGTAGTCAATATAGTTTGCTACTTTTCCTTTGCTAGTTACGGTGGCTTGTGATATTAATTCTTATTCCCATAAAAAAATTCTCATATTCCTTTTATATAAATTTCATTTAATAAAAAGATCCTATGTGGAGAGTTTAAAAATTAAGCCCTTACACTATAAACATTAGTTTACTTTACATAATCAAGCTTTGTAAATATATGTATTTGTAAATCTAGTAGTTATGCATTAAATGAGTAACATTTTGTAATTCTTCTTTAGTCTCTCTAAACTTCATGTTGATGGAATGATTTTATTTGGTTGGTTTGGGAAATTTATGTGAGCCTCCTTTATGAGTTCAACTATAGGAGTCTAAGTATGCTTAGTTGATCAAAAGTCTAGGAATGTAATGTTAGGTTATTTCATATAGGTTTCGTTTCCATGTTTTCTTGGTTAAACTCTTAATGTTTCTAAGGGTAGTTGGTTACTTAAATAAAGTTAAGTTCCCTTGACATTGAAAATTGAATGAAGGTTATTTCCATCATTTGTTTAGAAGATTAAGAAATTTAGGATATTATAATTATCACAATTATTATGGATTATTCTTTGTTAATTTGTAGGTGAATGTTGTTATTTTATAACCCTTGGAGTAGAATGGTAAGATTAGTGTGTAAGCTAAATAACTAGGAAATTGTATTAAGATTGTCTCAAATATTAGTATTCGAGAGAAATAATCTTTTAATGTAAATATGAGATTAATGATAAGGAATATTACTGATTATTGTATCTAATTTAAATGGAAAAGTAGGTTGAAAATATTAACTTGGGATTTCTTTTAATATAGTGGAAATTAAAATATGAAGTACATATTTACTTCTTCTTATATGTTCTCTTATTTGGTGTTTTAATTTTATAGTATTAATTTGGTGATATCTTTAATTCCTTTATATTTCTTTTAGTTTAAGAATTAAATAAATATTATTTTAATATCTAACTCCTCGCATCTTATAGAAATTTACTAGGAACAATGATTCTCTTAATTATATATTCTAATTAATAAATTGTTGAGTATCATGTCATGGGTGTTGTACTGAACTTTTATGGAATTGTGTATCCTTGGCCATGGTTAAGTATTATAATAAAGTCTATTTGATTTCATTATGGTAGTTTTATAAACTTGAATCAACGAAATAAAATTATTCCTTGAATTGAGTTCTCATCTTTAATCATTTCATTTGGATTATTAGCTAGTGGATCACTTTATGACAATTCGGGTGTCTAACCGATGAGGTTCTTATATGGATAGTTATTTAGAACTTGAGATTGTAATTGGCCTGTTTGTTGAGAAGATTGATTTTGTTTTGATTGATAATGTGAATAGATAATTGTTGTTGTTGCCATGATTTCTGATTTTTATGATGGTGATTTACGTACCAATCTAAGGGATTCTTGTGAGGAGAAAATTGAGGTCTCCGGTGGAATACCTAGTTGGTGGCTTTAGGTTTTGTTAAGTGATTTTGTTGAATTAAAGGTTGATTTTCTCTTTTGCGTTTCCCTATTTGGGGTGACACCATTGTTGATTTGTGATTAGTGTCTTATGGCTTAAAAACATCAGATTATATCTTCACTTCGCAATATTGTAAAGGTTGGAAATGATTGATCTTTAAAATAATGTTCTTTATAGATTGTTTCGAGTTACTTCTTATTGGAGGAATGGATATCTTGTATTTGATTGTGTGGTTTTATGGATTGTTTTGTTAGATCCTTTCGATGTGACTTTTCGTGAGTTGTTAATGAGTCAAATTGAGAGGTTCTTTGAGTTATGGGTATTCCGAGAGGAGAAAATAGGGGTTTCCCTTGGATTTCTGATTTAGTTTGTATCGAAGTTGTTGATGTTGTTTGAATGGAGTTGTTGATCTTATTTTGATGTATTCTCTTATTATATTTGAAGCGCAATTAGTGCTTGTAACCTTGCAATTATGGTTGTCAGTTCTTTGATGGGGAACCCTAGTGTAAAATTTTTGAGAATCTTCCAAAGGCTTGAGATGATTGATAATTGATGTTCTCTCTCTTTATGTGCCCTTGATGTGGCAAGTGTTTTGGTTTCATGATTTTGAAAGGGTTGTATGGGAATTGTTGAGACTTTTATTATGTATTTATAGCGAGATGGGTAATGCCTCGCATGCTTTTATGTTGTGATTCTTTGTTCAAATTATGATGGTACAACCCTTAGTTTTTTTTTATGTTGTTGGGTTTCTAGGGAGAGTGGCTCCTCATGGGGGCCGGCGCCCCATTTAAGGGGAAGGGCACAGGATAACCCACGAGTGAGTTAGTAAACAAGTGAAAACCTAATAATTAACTTAGGAGGGTTGGGTAGTAATATCATTACAATATTTAAAAATGGATGCCTCGTCTTCATTAGTGCTTCCGTAGACTAATGGAAGGCTGAGAAGGCCATGGTTGGCAAGGTCGTGACCTCGTCTTCACAAGAGGTCTACGGCTCCGCATGAGCTACCCTATGGTGCTGGCACCTCAAGTAGGAGGAAGGGCCAGGATATCCATAGATGGGGGCTGGCGCCTTAGTTTGGAGGAAGCGCCAAGATAACCCATGTAGGCTATGCGATGACACTCTCCCCTAGTTGCCCATGTGTTTTACTTTATTGTGTTCCTATGGAAGTAGGTTATGGGAGTTGGTTTAGTTTGTTGTTTGAATTGGTTTAAATTGATTATTGTTTTAATACATCTTTGGTGTACTTTGTGGTTTTGGATGATCTCATTGATATTGATGACTTGTAATCTTTTGGTATTGTGATATGATGTTATTGTATTGTGTAATTGCAATTTAGAATTGTATTATGTTTATTAATTTTAGTTTGACTTGGAAGCGTTTCATGCTCATCCTTTGATTACTCGTTCACTGGTTATGGCTTTGATTTATGTGATGGGATTTATGATTTTAAGTTATTATGTTGACTCTTGGATGTTGTTGATTAAGTCATTATAATCGTTGAGCTTTATGATACTTTTGTATGTTGTTGAGTCTTGTGGTTCCATGTTTGGATGTTCTTGGTTGAGGACTCTTTCTTGTTAGCTCCTAGCACGGGGGGTGGGTCCTTGGACTCACATGGTCGGGTGGAACATGCTAAGCACCCCATTGGGTCCCCAGTCAAGGATTGAGAGGTGAGGATTGGTGCTGTTGCAGCGACTCCAGAGTTGTATCCATCTTGGAGCTAGTTTTCATCTGTTTATTTGTATCATGTTATCTTATGTATGGTTTCCATTTATGTTTGGAAACACTTTTGTATCATTGTACCTCTAGAACTTTGTAATTTTAACTCGGTGTGGATATTGGTCATTGTTATTCATTGTATTGAGTTAATTATGTATATGTTGTACTTACTCAAATGGTTTCTTATCAATGATTATCATGTATGTGATATATTGTTAATATTTATCTTGTTATTTATTATATCTTTGGCTTTTATTCTTTATTGACGTTGTGTGGATCTAAGTCGCGTAATGACTCCTTGTGTACCCCAAGGGATGTATGTGTTAGTGAATCTACTTAAATGAAATTCACGTCATGACTTAATGTGCTTTACATGTATGTTATGTTACTTTAAAAAAAAAAAATTGCTATGATTATCGTTTAAATTGTCCTTTGGGGTTCGCACGACGGGGCGTTACAGGAACCTTTGACTCTCCAAACTTGGGAAGATGAACAATGATGGGTGGATACGGAAGTGTGCGTGGAATTAGGACCAACTGCTTGATATACTTTGTACATCACTTGAAAAGCCTGCTTTTTATTTTGCGGACATCTTTGATGGATACCTTTCCCTCTTTTAGTTTGCCCCACAGTTTCTTTGACTGATGAAGTTTGATAGGGATGATCTTTCTTTGTATTTTTTGGTATCCATGCGTATTTGATTTGTTCATTATGCTTCTCAACTTCTTTTGATTTGATAACATTCTTCGTACTTTGATTTAGATATTTCCTTTGATGTTGGTCCCAATTCATGGATGGGGTGATGGGTGGATGAAGATTCATGACATGGTTGGTTGTAGTATTGACACTAGCTTCATCATAAGGACTCTTCATGCTCCCTATGTTGACGTTTGTTTGAGACAAAGTTGCCTCCAGTATTGTGGTAGTATCTTCATTCTTTGACTCTTCTTGTTTTGAGATGTCTTGTTTAGTAAACATGCTCTGACAAATGACCACCGTAGTTGATGTTCTTTCAATTTGTTGCTCCGCTAACTCTGGATGTTCTATTTGAATTGTTTTGTTGAGTGGATAATGATGGATATATTTATTCATGATGTCCTCAATCTGAGTTTGGGACATATTTGATCCTGATGTTGACAACTCCATTTGATTGTAGGAGTTAAGAATCTTCTCTTTTTGTGTAACACAATCTTGTTCTAGATGAAGATCATCTACGTGTACATCCATAGAAAGCATCTCATGGTTAGATGGAGGAGTAAGTCCTATGTGGATGTGATCATCTTGTGTGGATAGGAGAATATCCATTAGATCATTGTAGTATCTTGGAGATACAAATTTTTGATCTTGATTTATTTTGGGATTGCTTTCGATATGCTTTGGATCAAGCTCTTGACATGGGTCAGTTTCAAAGGATGGATCGCTTACAAATGGTGCTTGGATATCTTCATTAGACATGGTAAGTGGCTCAATATCCTCAAGTGTCAAGTTTAGGGTTCTTTCAGTACCTGTAACCATGCGGTCAAAGGGGATCAACATGTTTTGAAAAGGACCATTGCTAGACTTTGGTGAAAAATTTTGATCATGCTTTGGAATAAATTCTTGAGATATGTCCTCTAACTCATAAGGCGATGTAGAGACATTTTCATCATGATCATTGGTTGATGGTTCGTGCATTATGTCAATAGGATCAAATAATCCCAACACTCCTTGAAAGAGATCACTAAAAAGTGTCTCTTGATGTATGGTGAGTTGATTATCGGATTGTGTAGATATATCTTCAATGTGCTCCTCGATGGAGAGGTTTTGATCATTGTTTTCGACAATTACGATGGAGAGATTGTGAATGTCTTTGACCATAGCATCAAGTGATGTTGATATTTCTTGAATTGTCTCATTGTCTAGTTTTGTTGGTGGATTTTGATCGTGATTCAAAAGTGACTCTTGACATATGTCGATTCGATCATTGGATGAAGTAAACATGTGCTCAGTGATGGATTGATCTTGATCCTTGTTTTCAATAGTTGTCATCCTTTGTGTTTGTGCTCATGTTGGTCGGGTAGCTTGAGAGGCTTGGGAAACTTGAGAGGCTTTTTGCACTTGTTGAGCCTTTCTTGCCCGTTGTGTGGCTAGGTATTGTTGGATGGCCTTTTGGTATGACTGGTGAGCTTTTAGAGCAATGTCATATTGTCTTATTGTGTTTGGTTTTGGTGGTAGTGGTGGTGGATTCGGAATTGCGTTAGATGTAATGATGAGTGTTTGAGATACGCTCGGAGCAATCATGGTAGTGAGGGGTTGATATGTGATGGGCGTGATAGTGGTGGTTGGAGTGATCGAAGTGATAGAGATAGTTGGATTGACCGAGGTGATAGGTCCTTGGGAGACCGTATTTTGATTTGGGATCAATGTTGTTGTTTGATTAGATACCATCCATTGGTGTGATGTCAACGGTATATTCAAATGATTCGACGTGATGGTTTGATTGACGTTAGGTGAATTGATTTGGGTGTCGTGATTGGTGTTAGGTAAAGTGGGAATCCTTAAACCAAGGAATGATGTAGGTAATGGTGGTGGAGATTTCCCTTGGTGCAATGCCTCAACTATTTTGGAAAGTTCCGCAATTTGATCTTGCCAAATTTGTTCTTGATTTTGATCTTGACTCACTTGAGATAGTTGATTTGGCTTTTGTTTAAGCGGATTTGGGATGCCTACTTGTGGTTTTTGAATGGGATTATGGGAAAATTGACTTTGGATAATGTTCTGATTTGGGATGATGTTCAGATTTGGCATGATAGGATGAACATTGTTGGTATTGGGAATCATTTTTCCAAAGTTTTCTGAGTTAGGATTCATGTTTCGAAAACTTGCACTTGGTACATCCACATTTGGCAAGTAGGGATTTGGTGGGATGACGTTCGTTTCAAGGCTCATGCATTGATTATTCGATTGGTGGATTTGTAGGTTTGGAATTAGATCTATCATTGGGAAATGTGTTCCAAACTTTGACTTGGGCATACTCACACTTTTTGTTCTATTGACATTTGTTGAAGGAAATGATCCCATGCATGGACATTGATAATTGATAGGCATTGCAAGGCTTTGAAGATTCAAGTAATTTGGATTACCTGAGATGTATGGATCAAGTTTATATTCAATATTCTCCTTGTGTTTCGACCTTGTTATGAAAGTGAACACTAAGGTTCTTAGGACTAATGACAAGATGGAGGATGAAATGTGTAAATGATATGAGTGTTGAACGTTTAGGGACTTTGGATCAATACTAGACTTAGGGTTTGATTTTGATTGTTTGTTTTGGATGATGAACTTGTAAACCCTAAGATTTTGGATGTGATCTTAGGATGAACTTTGTTCAAAGGATTGCTAATTCAATTAAATGTATGAGAAAGGATGCATTCCCATACATCTAACTAAACAAGGTGATTTTGATGATGATGATTTAAGGATGATTTACCCAAGTCTAGAATGATGTTTCCAAAGTTCTAAAGTTGTTTGGTGGGATGGATTTTGATAAGTGTTTGGATGGATGAAGTGTTTGATTTTATCCTAAGAGACTTAGAGATACTTTGTTTACTAGGCCAAGGTATTGAAGAACACACTTTTCTCTAAGAGCAATCAAAAGACCAATATGACCAAAAGATATCAAGCACATGTGTGGGGCCCAATTTGTTATCTTTGCTTAATGAGTTCTTTTTACCAAAAACAACCACTTGATTATGTTTCAAACTAAATGTCCAATGTCACAACTTCTTTTCGTCCCACAAAGTGCTATGTGGAAGTTCCAAGAAATCAGGACAAGGGTTGCCTAATGTTGACCTTTGTAAGAGCAAATTAAGATGTAAACCCAATTACTTAGGAACCTCTAAGGAAATAGTCCCAAGGGTAAGCAATAGTTCTTGGGATTTGTCAAAGGTATTTTCTCTAACTAAGGGGTTTGAAATTTTGATGATGATGTTGAATGTTGGTTTTGCAATGTTTTCGATAAACACACTATGTTTTCAAGCAAGCAATATGACATCCTAGCTTAATGGGTATGTTTTTCTTAGTGGGATTGCCTCATGCCCTTTGTAGAAGAGATGATTTTACATGCAACCAAGGAAAAATATAGAGGTATGATGAAATCCTAACCTCTATATTTCAACCAAGATCGGACATGGCAAGTAACTTCTTGGAATCAAAGTTCCAATGCACCACTTTGATAAACTCGCTCAATGGATAAATAGGCCACTACAAAACAAGGGTTCTAGTTCAGACTTTTCATTCGTGGAGATTGACCCATATGGCAAGAGTCCCCTTTCGGATCCATCTTGTCAGAACCAACCGCGTGATAATGGCGTTTAACCAATACCCACATTTATATCCCGGCTAGAAATACTCTTGGCTTTAGAGTGTTACCAGTTGAGTCGTTCCCTTGGGTGAGTACTTTTTCCCCAAGGCAGGCCCTCTAGGATAAACAAAATCAAGCAAAGACAAAATCTGTAACTCGATCGATCTTTGACAGCACAAAGAAAGAGAATGTACGTGAAAATGCCCCTACTCACACTCGCACAAGATGTTCAATTTTTAAGCCCAAATCGAAGTGTTTCAAAGCAATAAAATGCTTTTTTGGGTGTTTCTCTTGCACCCTAGATCACACGAAGCACAAGGGGAGAGGATACGCACTCAAAATGCACCAAAGAAAAAATCACACAATTCAAGCACTTGTTCGTTTTATAGCCTCAAAGTAATAATGAGTTCATTTTAAAGCACCAAGCTAAATGTGAAGAATTGTCTTGTTCAATTTTAAACCAAATTGAAAAGCTAGTAAGTTTCTAATGTTTAGTTTTAGACCAACTTTAAAAGATCAAACCAATAATTGGATGCTCTAGACAATTGCAATTAGCATTTAAAAATGCTCTTTCAATTTCAAGGTCTAATTTACCCACCCAAATCTGCTTGTTTTTAAGTCTAATGCTCACTTCTTATGCCAACCTGCAAACAATATAAAGTTATCATCAATAAGAAATGTGATATTTCAAGAAAATAGAGATAAACAATAGTTGATAGTTATGAAACATAAGTTATGCCAAGATAGATAACAGTTGATACAAATAACCTTTTCGTTGCTTCTTGTATCCACCTTACCATAATCCTTAAAAATAACACCACCAAGGCTTATTTCCACACTTAAAAGACACTTGCCTATTCTTATCACCTATTGCAACCAATTCCAAAATAGTCTCTTTAATTCATTGTTAATGCTGGAAAAATGACACAGATAAGGCTTGACAAAAAGTTATTTACTACAGTGGTGACAACAACTAGGGACTCCTTAATTGCTTGCATTAATCTTATAGGACACCAAATATATTTGATTTGTACTCACATCAAATTCAAGATTATAGCTAGCTGGGGTGACCACCATAAAAGCGTATGTTGGCATTTACTCCTTTCATTTTCTCATCACACAACAAATCTTCTAGAGACACGGATGTAAATAGAAATCCCTTAAATCTAGCGTTGGGGGAATAAACGCAACTGGAAAGCGTAAAGAAGGAGACAAATGGCTTATACTTTTGAGTTAATGCAACTAACAAGTATAAAGTAAAGTCAAGAAATGCTAGATACCGCCACCAACTCCACTTCCTATGCCATCATCGATGCCTGCAAGAAATAAATGTGTCAGGGATACTGGATTGCAATGAGATTTACCTATCGATGATCTACTCTACGCAACAAGTAAAGGTAAACCAATGAATGCAGATTGGCAGGTGAAAGGAATTTTTCATAGGAAATAATGACCACAGACCTCTCTTATTCAGAGACTTAGAATTACACCAAGCATTATTAGCATACAAAGCATTATGACAAGCGCAACATGTTTGCAGTGCAGATTAAAAAAAATAGATAGATCAACCCTGACCAAAACACATTGATCAAAGAGTGTTCTTTGATACTTTAATGTTTGCAATAGACACACAAGTGATGTACATGTGGGGGGATATGTGTGCAGATTTAAAATTGTGAACTATTCCTTCACACAGATTCCAAAATGAAGATGGGGCTCGACCAACCAAATACTCCACTTGCCACTTTAAGTCATGTAGAAGCTATGCCCTGATAATCTTCCTACGAGTGTTAGTCTCAACAGTATTGAATCTATGAACAGAAAGCTACCAATCTATTTGGTGTCTGACGAAGAAGAAAATGATAATCAAAGAGAAGCAGTGGCTGAAAATCAATGGAAAAAAGAAAAAAAACTAAAATCTTCTTCTCTTGTTCTTCTTTTGTCCAAGTTATCCTCCCAAGAATCATGGATATTTCCAGCCATCAATTGCTGGAATGAAGCACAAAGTGATGAAAGCTGCAAAGACAAGTTGCGTGTGAGATAAATGCACAGGCCTATGCATGGAAGATGCTCCTGGAACTGTCTTTCACTTCTCCAATTTGTTGAATAACTGCCTGAAAATAAAGTCACGAGAGTGTTAGAGAATGTTTATTAAGCCAAAAAAATTACGGTCAAGATCCTAATAACAATCACAACTTTGTATCACAAGGCTTTGATATTCAGCGCTTCTTGCAACAAGCGGTGTTTAAGCTTCTCTGTGAAAACAAAAATATCTTCAATCGGTAGCAAGAATATTTTTGTCAAGCCTCGAAGAAAAGATATCTTGAAGCTAACAATGCCTCAATCCATACAGTGCCATAATGTGGATCTATAGTATATCTGCCATACTTTAATGTCAGTGAATCAAAACAGATATTTGTGATAGCGCAATCAATATCGGAAGATGTTAAAAGTATTGACGAGACAATTCACAAGACAGTCAGCAATTCACAAGTATATCTATGCATGCAGAGAATATTCAAAGCCTGCATCAAAAGGACATTAGAGGGGCTTTGGAAATTTTCAAGCAACTGTAATTGACAGGCATAAAGTTGATCAGAATGTTAAAAGACCTTTGACAAGTAATTTTTTCCTGTGTGGAAAAATAGAAAGGCATTTAGAAACTTTCAGGCTCGTGCAATGGACATGTTGATTTTACATTAACTTGTTGTCTCAGTTCTCACGGTTCCAATGGAGGGAAAGCAGGTGATATTAATTCTCCTCCGCACAAAAGGAAACAAAGTCAGAAATCTACAAAGTCCCTCAAGAATTTTCCCAAAAATTATTCTATGGAGAAGGAAATTAACCATGGAAAAGCACATCTATCAGAAAATGCAAATGGGCATGGAAAATTTAACATCCGAGGAATCTTCTCTGGTTATGGTTACAAAGGATTCCCCCTGGATTCACAAGGGGAGCTTCTCAGGTACTTTCCAAATACCATACAATAATTTTAATCAACTAAAGAAGATTCCAAATTATTCTGCTGGTAACGAGCCTTTAACCTCAGAAGGTACCAAGGTACTTCAGGAATTCAGTTTTGTAGAAAGTATAAAAACATTTCTTGATATTACACCAGTTAATTAGCCTCTTCAAAGAAATAGTTTAAACTGCTTGCCCCAGCATAACTATTCCATTCAGTATCAACAACCTGGCTGTCGACAGGATTACTCTGTATCTAAAACTAACCAGTCAAATCTTGATGAGAGAGGCTCACATTATTCTTCTCTACTTGATCACATTCAAAGGGATGGAAGTTCAAATGCTAGAAGTTCTGGTTCATCTATTGGGACACCAGATGCAATGTCAGTGTTGTCTGTGCAAGCCCCATCTTAAATATTTCCGCATAAAAAATAAGGAAAAAGGTCAAAGAAAATCCATAAGACCATTTGTTTTTGGAAAATAACTCATAAATTTTCTCAACGACACCCACAAAATCAAGAAACAAATATCAATAAATGAATTTCTAGATCAATCTGCCATGCCAGCAAACTATTAAAGAATGCCTAAATCTATTTCAAGTAAGCGAATGGGATTTAGTCAATGCAAAGCAGAATGGTGGCCAGAATAGATGGTGGGATAAAAGAGCAATTTTACGCGACTGGTTTGAGATATCTATATGACAGAGATCATAAATCAATCAATTCTTCTAAGATTCAGAGCCTAATGGATTTGAAGTAACTGTAGGAAATATGTGTAGGATATATCTAGGGGCAGGGACCAAAGTGAACACACATTCCCTTACCTATCGCATTATTAACAAGAGGGATTTTGTCATGCATTGCATCAATAATACAATGACATTCCTGCGTATAAATCCTGGGGGTATTACAGAAGCCAATACTCAAATGCTTGCATAATATACACAAAATAAATTCAAGAAAGCAGAAGAAATGCCATACTTAAGAAATAACACAGTCATAAGAAAACTCAGAGTAATCATACAATATGCATTTGTCAGAACTAAAACATAAGGCAGTGGCATTCAAAATTATTGTTGAATATCATCAGAATTCTCTCATAGCCTGCACCCTCTTAGTGTTGTTATGATTCAGCCCTCCTTCTAGCGCCATTTTGTGGACATCAAATCTGCAAATGGTTAACAATTTTAACATAACATCATCATGTTAGTCCTTTGCAAAACATTAGATTTGAAATCCCTATGAAATACTTGACTATGATGAAACATGCAAATTAGATAAACAAAGATAATCAAATGTAAGCATATAAAAGCATAGTCAAAACTTTATTCCATAGTGGATTGGTGTCACATGTGCTAGTGACCCTTTCCCAATCCTTGATCAAAGCTTAAGATGAAAATGCTATGAAGATGGTGGAGTGATGATGAACAAAATCAGTTCTCCAATGGAGAGTGACTTTGCATGAGTGATTGTGGAGGATTTGCTCAAAGATGAAGCACTTATTTAAGGATTTTCAAAATGCTAAGTGTTGAAGAGGGACCAATGTGGGACTAAGAAACAGGCCAATGAAAAGAGGCCACTTGTCATCATGTGAGTGGTTGATGCATGTACAAGATTTGGGAAGAGTGCCCATGAGAGGGAAAATTTGAATTTGAATTTGCAATGAATGTTGAGTTTGACCTTGGAAGGGGACATGTAAGAGACATGTAAGGCCTCATAAATGCTCTATTTGGTGTACATGTCCACTTGGGGGGAGATTCAAACTTGGAGAATATTCTCCCTTTATGCCAAGTTGAAAATAAAGATTTTGATAAATCAATTAAATGAAATTTCATGTGCAAGTGGCCAAATCTAGAGAATACAGGTGGGTGAGATTAGCATTTAATCATGGTTAGATTAAATTAATGATGATTATGCTGATTTAATGGTGCTTAGATGAGTTGACTTTTAAGACTTAAATATTTGTTTTATTTAAATCAGAAAAGGATGGAAGATGCATGTTTGAGATTTTAATTAAATAAAGCTTGATTTATTTAATTAAACTATGATGTGAGCTTTTGATGATAAGAACCTGATTTACTAGGTGAATGGATGTGATGCATTTGATTTATTTATTGAGTGGATGAATATGCATAATGCTAATTTGACGTGTCTACAATTATATAAAATACACATATTATATTAAATATTATATATATAATATTATTTAAATATTTAATATTTAATATTAAATATATATATAATATTAAACATTAAATATATATAATATTATATATTATAATATAAGATATAATATAAAATTATTTTCTAAATAAAATAAATACAATTAAAACTAAATTTAAATATACTAAAATTTTATAAAAAAACAAAGGCTTAAAAGCCCTTTTTTTTTTTTGCTGCGTTGCACCGCACAGCGCACTGTGTGGCTGGCAGCCAGCTGGTGTGAGCCCCTCCCTATCCATGGTGGGGGTGGCTAAGGCCCCCCACAACCAAAAATAAATTTTAATATTATATTTTTTTTTTCAATTTCATTTTAAAACGAAAATAAAACAAAAAAACAAAACCCAGGTTTGGTTTCAGAAACGAAATTTACACAGCAACCTCTTGAATACAAAACTTCCAGTTGCATTGATTTTATATGCAAAATATAAATGGTCATTTATAAAAAAAACATATCATCTCACAGCCCAAATTGGGCAAATTTTTCTTGAGGTGAAGGTTAAAAGGAAAGATCTTGAACACAATAGCATGGTAAAAAAAAATTATGGATTTTCTTCAAATTGACAGTGAAGTTAAATCTTTGCATTTGAATCCTTCAAAACTTTGTGTTGCTAGTTTTAAATGAATTTTCATGGGTTTAAATTGAATCCAAGCAAGGTTTCAAGGATTTTCACATAGCCAACAAAGATTTTCAAACATTCACCGCAAAGATTTAGCTATTTTCAAAATGATCAAAGCAAGAACAAAGGAACTTGATTTTTCTCCAAAGCTTCCAGATTCCATTGGAGCTTTCAAATCTAGCTCAAGCACGAATCTCCATCCTCTTCACAAATCCAAAACAAAACCACCCACCAGAAAAATTTTCTCCAAAAAGATGCAAGATCCAACTTAGATCCATTTTCTTTTCCAAAATAGGGTTTTTCCCCAAATTAGTCAAACCCTAAAATTCCCACTCACAAAAAAATATAATTTAAAAAACATGGGAATATTTATAATTTTTTTAATTCAAAACCTATTTTTTTAAATTTTTAATTCAACTTTATGCATTTTCCAAATTCCTCATAAAACATATGCATTTCAAAATTATCAATAAATGATTTCTCAACAATATTTTCAAAAGTGGAATTAAACATATTAGCATTTAATTATTTATTTTAATTAAATCTTAATATCTAATTTAATTTACCTTTTCAAATTAAATTTGAAACTAAATATATGTAATAATGTCAAAACGACTATTTTAATTAAAATCGCCATTAATCTAATTAATTAATAAACTAAATCTAGTTTCATTAATTAATCAAATAAATCAATAACCCAATAATTATTTTATTAATTAAATGAAATAAATCAATAAAATAAATCGCATCTTAACATTGCAACTAACCATATTTAATCATCAATTAAACTACGCACGCCATTAATAAACTTTAAACTTGAAATTAAATAAATACTCAAGGGGAAATTGGCCAAATTAAGACAGCTAACCCCGACGACAACCTGACAACACGCTATGACTAGGGTGATGACTTGGCTTAGAAAACCTAGCTACTATCTCCCAATCAATTACCGTTGGTAAATGGACATGATCGGACTTGTGAAACCAGGTGGAGTCGATGCCATGTACCTGTCAACCTGCAACAAAGAGCATGTCGAACGTGCAACATATATATGTATGTTATAATCAAACACACCGTGAAGAGGGAATTTCAGAATTGTAGGGTGCTCGCAAGTGAGTGATACAATCCGTCCCCTTCACCAATACAATATCTCTAATTGACGCATCTATCATCAATGATATGATCAATAGCATAAAACATCATTTAATCAGATATCTTCTAAGTTACTCCCATCATGAAATAAGGATAACATTGGAATAAAAGAACATCACATCAACATATAACTTCCACATCGTTTAATCAATCACGATCACAAGTAATCAAGTTCCAAAGTCAAAGCATGTTTAGACACAATCGTCACATCATGATATAACATGCACATCACTAAACAGTTCATGATCAAACAATCACTAAGTTCACAGTCACATCATAAACATAATCAGACATACAAAGAACCTTGTCGATCCAAATATCCAAAATGAAGGGGTGTTACACCTTTAAGAAAGAAGCACACTAGAAATGTTGCAATTGGAATATCTAGATAACACATTGTTTTACATCACATCACTCCACAATATTTACTTGACTAAAGTTTGATGTCTTTTATCCTTTCCCAAATTTTTATGGTAGTTGACCAAGAACATGTCCCTACCAATGTATCAACAACAATTTAAAGGTACTTTTAACACTATCAAATTTTATAATAGTAGAAAATACAAAAGTAGAGGAAAATTAGGTGAATCTACAAGTAGAAGTGTGTGTAATGTTTGGTCATTCTACTAATGCAAGATATTTCTACAAGCATTGATCTAATCTTCATCCACAAACTCAACCCCACATAGTGTAGACTAACTATCTAGATAAATCAAGCCTATCTATTATCACATTTTATTTGTAATCTCTAGGCACACAAGATTTAGTGCACTCACATATAACTATTCTTCTCCTTTCAACATCAAGCTATATATACTTAGTTTATCATGTTTAAGTTTTATACCTTTGTATAAATTATTATTTTTAAATGTATATTCCTATAGTTTTCATTAATTAATATAGGTTAATTTATACTTATTTGGATGCATTGAATTTGATTAGACTAGCATAATCCTAGGGAAAATTTATTTATCGTAATATTTTTTGTGAACCCACATGCTTCTAGCTAACCTAGTTTCCCCTTTGGTTTTCTTATTATTTTCTAATTTTAGATTTACAATTTTAGAACTTTACATCTTATCTCTAGATCTAATCCTCCTTTAATTTGTGTGCTTTATTATTCATTGTTACTTTAGGGTTTGATGTATTGGTTTAAATATCAAACCTAAAATCTACCCTACCCACCATTTTTTTTCAAGTTTTCAAAGGAATGATGTATGTTTAATTGAATATGATGCATTGAGATCATGTAGCTCGTGTTTAGATGATATGGTTGTTAATTTTGATTTTGAATAATTTCGTGCTAGATATGGATGTTAATGTTATTTTAAAATTATTCAACACATGAGCATATTTAAAATAATATGTTTTATATATACTCTAGAATCTTCTTTTTATACATGATATGTGTACACAATGACTCGACAAATGGAAAGTGGAGTAGAGGTCCCTGAGCCAAATTTAGTTACTGAAGAGGAGGTTGAAGCAACCATGATTGATGGCATGGAGGAGACCCGGGATGCACAAACAATTGATATTAGAGAGGAGGCCCATACACAATTTGATGTTGGACAGGGGTCAGGATCACTCCCTTTTACCAATATTCATACTATGAATCTAATTAAAGAGGTGAGGAGAAAAAATTATTACAAAAATATAGATCATTTACTTGAATTGGATTTGAGAAATTGAAGTTTTATGCTAAACAACCTCCTTCTACTACTAAGAGGGAATTCACAAGAACTTCAAAGGAAATAATTAAGACTTATTTCAAAAGACATGATACACTTGGTCAAGCCCAATTGTTAGCAACATTACTTGTTCATGATGACCTAAAAGATCCATTAGAATTGATGGGTGTAGATTTCACAAAAAAAGAGGAAAAAACAAGGCCTAGAATACTTAAATATTATTGAAAATGTTAAACAAGGTTTGGGTTCCATTGGGAAGCAATCTTGATCAGCAGATAAGAGCATTTCAAGAAGAGTGATGTTGACATCTATTGTAAGTCCACAAATGACAAGAAAGCGTCAACTCTCTTCACTTTCAAATGAAATTGGCTTAAGTAGAAGGACACTAACAAGATATGTGAAAAGGAGAAAAGTTTTGGATGATACTACTGCAGAAGGAAATTGGGCATTGATGTGTAGAGCTTCTCGTTCTAACAAGATTGAAGTTGGTGTTAGGAACTTGGTCTCAAGTTTTTGGCATGATCATACTTGTCCCTCAAAAAATAAAAGAGATGTTCTAAAACACAAGATCGGGCCTGGTCCAAACAATTTTGTACTGCATACAAAAAATTGGTTAGACATAACACAATATGAGATGTATATGATGTTTTGTGATGTGAATCCTCATATAAATATTGGACAAACAATGTTTCAAATGTTAAAGCCACATTATTCACAACATGGGTTTGTTGAAAAGGCCTTAGAAACTTTCAAGCAAATGTAATTGGCAAGTGTAAAGCCAAATTACACAATCTTTGCCAACATCCTCCTTGCCTATGCCGAAATGGGAGCTTTGGAAGAGGGCATTGATATCCATCGAAGGAAATGTTTACCAAAATGCCTCACAAAAATGTGGCTTCATGGCTTTGCTAATTCAAGCAAATACAATTTCTAGGTGTAAAACTTCAAACCACGTAACCTATTTAAAACACATGAAAATAAAGAAAATGCAATCATCCTAGGTATGTGGGCCTACCTGGGTATGTAGAAGCTTCGCTCAAAGTCGGGGGGTCACTGTCTGGGTGTGGCAGTAGACAAATGTTCTCTGCCAAAATTCTTCGTCTTTGATGAAAGTGGACAAATGTAACTAATTCACTCCTTAACTATTTCAACATCAGTCATTTGGTCATTAATTAATAAGCGTAATATTATCCAATGTGTGGATTGTATATTAGCGTTAGTTCTTTCAAACAAGCATGTGAAAAAAATAAATTAAAAACTACCTTCGATAGAAGGTAGTTTTTTAATTTTTTTTTTTTCTGTGCCAGCTTACCTTCAATCGAAAGTTACCTTTTATCAAAGGTAAAGCTCTAATCGAAGGTAATTTTGTCCTCATTTTTGATTGAAGTACCTTCATTCGAAGCAAAACCTTCAACTGAAGATGTGCAATGAAGATTATCCCGCCCGCCCAAAAAAGATCCTCTTGCCAAAAGTGAGACACATCTCCATGATTTCACCCAACTAGGCCTTAACATTGGCATTGACCTACATGATCCAATTGTGCACATATATTAAATGAATAATTAATTAATTGAGATAATTTAAATATGTTTAATAAATTAATAATTACAATCTAATTTATTTAAAGACATTTGAATTTATTAAAATTATCTATTCTTTATTTATCTTAAATGTAATTTAATTTAAATATTTTTTTATTCATTTTAGAAATTAAAACTATGTTCATTTATAATTATTTATTAATAGTAATATTTTATTTATTATAAGAAAAGGAAGATAAGAAATAATGTGCATAACTATTTGAAACCTAATTATTAAGGTTCTACATTAATACATTTATTTAATAAAGGTTTAATAAAGGTTTAAGAAAAATATTTAAGGAAAATAAGTTAGATTATTATAGAGTTGGTTCATAAATAATTTGCAATAGGGGAATGCCCACAAGTTTTTTTATTCTTTTTTATGATCTAGAGTAACTTAAGGGACAATTCGAAGATAAAATGTCCAACCACCAAATCATTTAAGATTTTTCATTCCTTGGAATCTCTTTTTCTTAGTTTAGAATCTAAAAATATTTTTTTATATTTTATTAAAGTTAATTAGAATTAAAGCACTTATTTAAAAATAGATCTATCTATTTTATCTTAATAATTAGTAAGTTAAAAACTCTAGATCTCATTAAAGCTGTTTTAAAAAAGTTAAGTGGATGAATTAGCCTAAAATAATAGGACTAATATCTTACCATTTCATTAACATGTTCATAATTTAATGGTTTTTTGAAAGTTGCCATAGTCTCTTAATATAAGTTCTAGTTGTATATTACTGTATACCTTGGAATTTCCTACCGCTCTAAGTGTGCAAAATAACTAAGAAACATGAAAGACAAAACACCAAGGACACCTCAAGATTAGCCAAAAGAGAGTTACAACGAAAAGGAATGCAAATAAAATGAAACACAAACACTTTTACCTCCCTTGTTGTTGAAACTTCTTTGATTGGCCCTTGCTTGGATTGGTTGTGTGCTCCTTAAATGATTGTTTGAATGTCTATAATGCAAGCTTCAATATGCAAAATGATGGATAAAGATGGTTGAATGATTGAAAAAGGCTTGGACAGCATGTAGTTATGAGAGTGCAAAGTGTTGAGAATGCAAAATGACAGCATAAGGGTGCAAGATAGCTAAGTGTTGTGGAAATGCCCTTGAGGAGGGGGTATTTATAGAAGAATTTGAATTCTCTAGAGAATTCAAGGGTCAAGATTGATCCAACAAGGCCAAGATAAAGGGCTATGGTGGGTTGAGAACCCACAAGCCCTCACATCTTGACATGTGGAGGGTGAAGTGGACAAGAGGATATGAGGTGGATATGAGTTGTCAAAAAGGTACATGAGGTGGAAAAGGACATGCACCTTGGGGGATGAGAGGATTTCCACAAAGGGTTTTCTTGTGCAGAGTGGGAGTGAAAGGGACTTTTGGGAATTTAGAATTCCTCAAAATCTATGGAAAAAGGAAAGGTGGTTGGGGATATAAATGTGAATTAA
>VDFB02321039.1:0-27236 GCA_007258455.2 Sequoia sempervirens | reverse complement strand
TTACCTATAGATTGTGCACAAATTGTGTAGTGGTGTGAAGGAAGCCAATGAGAAAAATGGGTAGAGTTTGGTGGAAAATTTTCCATGGTAGTTTAGTGACAACGCATAGCCATTTTTATGGAATGAAGCCAAAGCAGTATAAACAAAATTGTAAGAGAGCCAATTTGAAGCAATGCATGCTACACAATTATCAACTAATATAAAGTCTATTAAAGATATTGTTTGTTCAACTCATTATGGAGTTTCATGTAAATCAACATTTACAAATGAAGATACAAAAACAAAATGTACCTAAGTGTGACTATTTCATATCATGTAGGTCCAGTGCAAACGATAGCTTTAGTATAAGATGGTGAAACCTTTTTTTGTGTAGCTTACAGACATATGATGTTGGTGGACCGGTTGTAAAAAAGAAAGTAGAAAGTTGGTAGCATTGATGAAATAGTCAATTTCCAAAGCTATGCATAGAAAGGGACAGGCCTGCAAAGTGAATGGTGTAAGTGAGGAAGACTTTGCAGCAACATATACTAAAGCAACATTTGTGTATGCAGCTGTAATGCAGACTTTGAAAGAGTAAAAAATATAGAACTAACATGTATTTTCTGGTTGAAAAGTATTTAAAAACCTGTAAACAAAACAATTTTTTTTCAAAAACAATTTTTTTCAGCTCAATTTTTCGAATAATCCAAGTTCCTTCAAATCTGTTATATTTTGTTTCTTTAAAAAAAAAAAGTGTTAGGCTGTAGATCTTGGAATTCATTGAATCTTGCTTATACAATCCAAAATTCAAAACAAACCATAGAAAAAAAAAATTCAAGAAATCAAGTGATATAGGGTCATAATTGGTATTCTTTGCATTATTGTCAACTTAAACAACTCAATGGTATTGGTTTTCTTCTAAATGATATTATACTCTGATTATATGGTTTTATCTCTAGCGCACTCATCAATTCACTTTAGTAGCCTATAATTTGAGATACAGTGATATTTCTCTCAAACAGTGACTGCTTCCTCTTGGTCAAATTGTAAACCAGTCTTTGTTTTCTTGTTTTCAAACATTCATTAGAAAGGATACATAAACATCTTTTAGGGCCGATGCCTTTGGACAGATTATTTACTAATTCTTGTGTTCCCTGAATAAATTGTTAATCATATAATCATTAGTCTAAGACCGTCGTCGTTTTGTTGTTGGTAATTATTTTATTATCTGATTCACTTTGTATTTAGCATGCAATATGGGTGATGTGAAATTTTGTTCACCTCCTTATACTACGTATTACATTTCTCTTGAATTCATAAAACTGTTATTATAGCAAGTAGATTATAACAGTGGTCATCGCTATGTCTTGCAATCAAATGAACATATTCTTGAGCCTTATCATAGTAGGTGTCACCCTATTCCAATGCCTATAGAAAATTGCTAAATCTTTATCCTTATACTGTCGCTTGTCCTGGTAAATTTGTGCAGGGCTCGTGATATACCTATCTTATTAAAAATTGGTCTATCACACATTCTTTATTGCGGGTCCTCTAATTTAGCCGCTATAGTTTGCATGTTAAAGTTAATCACCATCTCTTTCACTCGTTGATTTCTCTTCATTTTTGTTGTAAATCGCCGCCCCCTCTCTATTCATTTACTTGAGTACATAGCTGTGAACTAGAGGTTATTGAATTTATCCTAATCTCTATGTGAATAGATTACCTTTTTTTTTGTTGTATCCTTACTTCATGCACTGTGAATGCTTATGATATAGTAAATTTAGGTTTGTGTAAATTGGAGTCCAAAGGATTTTGCCAAAAGAAGATTTGTTGTGTTCAACAGAATTTGATTCGTGATCTCACGAGGAGACTAGGGTTTGAAGAATTTGTGAAAAGATTTTTGTGAATTGAACAGATTTGGCTCTTTGAACTTTAGAGGATATTAGCATTTGAAGAAACCAGGGTTCGACGAAATTAGTGTATGAAGAATTTGGGGTTTCGAGGAATTCTCAAAAAATAATTTAGTGTATTTTGCAGGATTCCTTCTGTGACCTGAAGAGAAAGTCAGGGTTTGGGGGAAGTTAGGATCTGAAGGATTTATTATCATGGCAACAAAGGCAGTAGTTGCAGTGAGAAGGAATTTGAGGAAGTCAGTGTTTGAGAAGGTGGATGAGTTGCAGCCGAGGACGGCGGGACACACGATGGTGGTGAAGGCAGATTATTGCTGCTTTCAGCTGGAGCAAGCCACACTACTACTCTTCTCTATACGCTTTTTCCCTGCTCTTGCTAAAAGCAAAAAGAAATATATGTTTACCGTTTGATTTTGTCGCTTGTTTAAATGACCAGTTTTAGATGGCTGCATAGACTATTCTTTGCTGGTTATTTGTTACTAAGGAAACAGGAGTGTGATTTTTCTCTTTTCTTTCATTGAACATTTCGAATCTTTTTTAATCTGTACACCGCCGGTTCATTCTCTGTTTTGTTTTATTCCATTCTAAACAATTCACTCTGAAACATTTACAGCTACAAAAAATTTCAAGCTTTTATCGTCCCCTATTTATAAGATTTCTCAATGATTAAATTTTAATAACGGGTATTGGATTTTATTCTTCAGAAGTCTTCACATGATTTCTCTGTCTGCAACCAGAAGCACCCTTACAAGCATAAATCTTTACAGAAGCATCCTTTACTTGAGTAAACCTTCACATAAACAACCTTTTAAACCAAAAGACTTGCTCCGTAAGAATTTATCAGTTGACAAAAGGGAAAATCCTAGAGTTGCTTCGGAATCCTCGTAAATACGTTCGAAAACGGTGAGGAAAAGGGATGACAAGACATAGAATTTCAAATTCCAACATTTTTCATCAACAAATAGAATTGATTTTGAAACCCCAACTATACATACATTTCTAGAAACCAGAAAAGGAATTAAGATTACCTTGTTCATTTTTGGCTGTGAATGTGACTTATTCTATATGGCAGAATGAGTCAGTGATAACAATATCTGACATACAAACTTACTTGTTGTCTATAGTGTAATTTTGTGGGTTAGACATCCTATTGACGGAGCTGGTGAAGCGTTTGTTCATGTTGACTATGATGTACTTGGTGTATTGTTATTGTAAGGATTATCTTTGTACAAATTTTTTCTTTCCCCAACCTTGTTTCTATTGAGTAACCTATATTTGTGGGTGAAGTCAATCGGCAATTCATGTGCCATGGATATCAAAAAAACATCTTGCAGGTTATGTTTGTGGGTTTGTTAATTTCGTTGTCATATGCTATTTCTATTGTAATTACCAATGGGTAATTACTTATCCGCTTATTGCTCTGTTTGTTTAAGGCATTTCAGGAATTTGCATGTGGGATTTCACATTGTTTTTGTTTCATCTTTTCTATAATTTTCACCTCACAGGTCTTTTTTATGTAGCTTGTCAGGCACAATTAAATGTTTCCTGAATGTCCATTCTTAGTTTAATGTACCATTATCTAATGTCATTTCAGGTGCATGTGTTAATTGTTTCCAAATTTGTTATCATTTGACAAATTTCATAGTTTTCATTATCCAGGGTTATTAGTGTAGTCTTTGGTTAACTACCTGTTTATATTTATCTATATGTAGTTGTTTTGTACATTTTTCAATCTAAACAGATTATTCATTAGATCAGTAACCTGGATGGCGGCTTTTGAAAATGTCAAAAAAATCAAGATTGTTATGTTATGTCAACTTGAAATTTGTGAATATCTGTGGACAACTTCTAACAAGTGGTAGTATCTTGCAGGTCCAACATTGTTATTTTTCCAAGAAAATGCTGGGAGCATCCTTTGAGCTTTTACTATTTGGTCTATTTAGCAGTCAATAAAATATTGAAATGCAATTATTTAGATGAATATTGTTATAGAAATTGAAATGCAATGTTTTCATGCTCTCTTACAGAGGGTTTTTCTCAATCTTTAGACTATGTAAATTTTGATGCTTTGTGTTTATCACTGTGCTGGGAAATTGTACACATTTTCTATTGGTGGATGTATACGGTTATTTTTTTCCCTCCAATTAGAGAATGCTCAATGAGGAGTTGGATCATACAGAGCTTGAAGGCAGAAAATTATAATGTATGTTTAATTATATTGCAATCAGATATGGAGCAAGTGATGGCTAACCATCTCAAGAGGGTATTAGCCATGCATGATGCACAAGTGAATCTTTATGGACATTCAAATATTTTCTCTTTGACATAAAATGCTTAATTTAACCAATTACACTAAAATGGGTAATACAACAAATAGACCATGTTACTGATGTGGTTATTCTGATCAGGCAGCACTGGAACACCTACTCTGGAGGACTGGTATGGATACATCAAAAATAGTTGTATTTGGGAGATCATTGGGAGGGGCTGTTGGAGCAGTACTTACTAAAATTAATCTTGAAAAGGTGTGTCGGAAGATGCATTTAGGACCAAAGAAAAATAAGAATAATGTTTAAATGAAGGGAAGAACTAGGGAACATAAGTTTGAAGACTGATCATGCATTATGTTTTTATAAGTAATTTTTTTCTCTGGTTTTATTTTGCAATTTTCTTTAACAGTCAACATGATGCTATATATGAAAAGAAATTTGCAAAGTTTGTTTATTGCAGTTGTGACTTAAGCCGAGTCACAACAAGCTTTTAGTATGTTCTTTTACATTTTTATAGATTAAGTTAGAACTCAAATGACTGTTTTCACTTTTATTAGTTTTGATAGCTCTTTCTGAAACAATCTAGTCCCTGACAGAATATAGTTTCTCACAATTTGAAAATGTATCCTATATATTTTTCATCCAACCAAGGAAATGATTAGATCAACGAATGCTCTAGACCAAATATTGGGGCTTTGGATATTTGGAGTTGAATACATACAATGGGGATTGGTTAATCTGTTCTCAGTTTTGTACTTGTTTTTGCACTATGTATATAAATGTAATATTCACGCATTCCTCTGTTCACATCAAGGAAAAAGTAATAGGAATGGGAGAGCTTCCCTCCTATTTTTTTTGTGGATTCTTCTTTCCATCAAGGAAAAAGTATGGCAAGTTTTTGTTCTCCTTGGGAGGGTGTTAACTTTTATTGTTGGCAGTTAGGAGTTGAAGCTTTTTTCCTGGGCTTGGAGGATTTCCTGAGTAATGGTCTCATCATTATTATGGATGGTTTACCATCCACATTCGCTGATGATGCTAGTTTTTGGAGTGTACCTCTTCCAGTTGGTGTTTGTGAATTTGTGGATATGGTGGTGAAAGTATGGACCGTTTAACCATTGTGTTTGGCTTTTGTTAGAAACTTAGAAGTTCTCTGTGCAACTTGTTTGCAGTGTGCTCCCGGATCTTAGACTCTTTCAAAGATGCTGCAAGGAGGCTTCTTTTTTTGGTTGTTCTCTATACATGGGAGCTGTCCCAGACCAACAACTGTGAAAAACTTTGTGGTTCCTGATTCGCATGCCTTGAAGATTATCAATCTCATCCTAGATCAGGACAGGACTGAGAATATGGGTGTTCTCAGAAGCAGAGTCTCCATTGTGTCTGTTTTTAAGGATAAAGTGGATATTAGAGCTCTTGACTTGGTTGTTAAAGAATGAAAATCCTCAACAGGGTTTTACTCATTGCAGACAAAGTTATTTTGATCGGAAGTTATGAGGACTGTGCTAGAGTAGAAGAGGAACGAGGGAGAAGCATGCAAAGGAAATTGTAGCCCTTGCAGGAAATTCAACATATTTACTCTCAGATAGAGGAGTTGATTTACTTTTGCCAGTATCTCGCAATGTGTATGGATGGTTTGTGGGTAGTATGACATGATGGTTGTCTGGAGTTTTGTAGTTTGTTTACTTTTTCTCTGATTTCAAGTAACAGTTTATTTAGTGCTGAAAAGCACTCTTTTATAGAGTTTTCTGTTGAGTGCTTATGCTAAGGGAGAAGCAGTGGGAAAATACTTTTATTCTCGTGAGAGATGGGTTCTTGTGAACCACTACTCATGAAACATGGGTCAATGAGTGACAACAATATCATAATATATGTTGTGATCAATATTGAAACAGACTTTAAATATCTACACTCAATATTTACTTTATTTTATTACAAAATTGTTTTAATTTTCTTTTACATATTGTTTAAAACACTTAATAACAAAGAGGTATGGATTTCTTATAAATCAGAGAAGGTTTTAGGCAAATTGTATCGCAAGGTGAAGGATCTGTTTGGAGAAGAGATTGAGAAACACAAACGCTTTGCTGAGTTTGTCACTGAATTGGAAACAGTGCCTTATGATAATGATTTAGAATTCAATGGATTTGAAGAATATATTGAAGAAGCTTGGGAATGCAAATGTTCATACGATAGACAACTTCAGGCTTTGTTAGGTCAGTTCAGTGTTAAGGAAGAGGGGGAAGTAATCACTGGAAATATTTCTTCCCTGTCCAAATATAGTAGCCGGCGACAGGGTGAAATCAAGCAGAGGTTGTAGCATGCATATAGATCTTTGAGAGAGGAGTTTAGGTTTATTTTTGAGGGTTAAAAAGATTTTCAAAATCTGGAGCCTTGTGGACAGGCAAACTATTGAAGCCGAAGCATCTGCATGGTACCATGTAACCTATCATCAAAAATGGCTGCAGAACACTGAAAACCTAATAGAACCAGGTGGTTATCCCGGTGTTCCACTTTTGAGTTTTGCATGGATTTCTGCTGATTATTTAGCCCAACTATAGTTGCGGAAAGTCAGCCCAGATGTGGATTATAGTTTGGCAGTCAGATTATTTCCCACCTTTCTGGTTGGTAAGTCAGAAGTTAACGCTAATTAGCCTTTCACCATTCTGTGTACCATTGTTCAAATCAGCATATTAGTTTTGAGCAGCTAAGTCAATGTTCTGCCAATATTGGTGGAAAAACACCGGAATGTTTTATATAAATAGCAGTGTTTCTCCAATTTTCGAGGACTGGGGAATGGGTTTCCTAAGACATACCTATGACTATACTCGGTTTAGTGGGGGTTCTATTGCTATAGCTACCAGTCCCTCTACGCTCTGGGATGTGGCTTGGTTTCTTCAATCAAGGATATAATTAAAATTTGATGAATCTTTAACTCGGGTTTTTTTAAACACAGCATACCTGGGGTATATTACTTGGCAAATCGCTGTAAAAACTGCTCTCTGCGGGACTGTTGGTTTTGGGCTTCCTCCACAAGCTTCACCATTTTTGCCACTCTAGAGTCCTCTGCCTTGGCTACAGTGCTTACACTTAAATACCCTGCATTTCTTAGTAGTTTATGACATATCCCTCTACGCTCTGGGATGTGGCTTGGTTTCTTCAATCAAGGATATAATTAAAATTTGATGAATCTTTAACTCGGGTTTTTTTAAACACAGCATACCTGGGGTATATTACTTGGCAAATCGCTGTAAAAACTGCTCTCTGTAGGACTGTTGGTTTTGGGCTTCCTCCACAAGCTTCACCATTTTTGCCACTCTAGAGTCCTCTGCCTTGGCTACAGTGCTTACACTTAAATACCCTGCATTTCTTAGTAGTTTATGACATATCCTTTCGGATTCACCTGTCAAGCTACTCTCATGTCCAGAACTTGTACCAGTTATCTAAGGGCCATCTAGAGGAATGCTTTCGCCAGCTTTCACAGGCAAAACGGTGTTAACTTCCACAGCCTTAACAGGCATTTTTTCCCCTGTTTCCTCGATCACAGCAGTTTGAGTTACCAGATTGATCACAGCCGATACAGCCTTTCGGTCCTAATTCCTAAATATTTAACCCTAAATCTATCAACTGAGATAAGTTCACTGAAACAAATGCAAATTCAAACAACAGATCTAGATTCAAGCCATTCCGCCAACGTAAAGAGAGACAATAGTGACTCCTACATAGTCCCCCAATGCAATCGTCCCAGCCACTGTTTGAAAAAAACTAAGCTCACTAAAATTCAATCTGAATCCAAGCGATCTTATATACCAATACGCGTGACCATATTCACATACTACAGAAAATATTCCCATCGGGCATAATTTCAGCTTATTTTAAAATTGCCAACACAAAACAGTGATGAATTATTTCAAAATCTGTTACCATGTTTTATTTAAAGCGAATAAGGCAGACGGCAAGAAAACCAAAAAGCAGATTACAGGCACTGTTCAAAATTATTGCAATGAGAATGAAGACGAATGAAAATCAGTGAAAATTCAACGGTGCAGATGGCTTTTACCTAGTGGAGGTTGGCATTCCCTATAGGGTTAGGGCGCACCCTCTGCAGTACCAGCTTCATACACTAAATTATTTTTTGAGAATTCCTCGAAACCTCAAATTCTTCATACACTAATTTCCTCGAACCCTGGTTTCTTCAAATGCTAATATCCTCTAAAGTTCACAGAGCCAAATCTGTTCAATTCACGAAAATCTTTTCACAAATTCTTCAAACCCTAGTCTCCTCGTGAGATCATGAATCAAATTCTGTTGAACACAACAAATCTTCTTTTGGAAAAATCCTTCGGACTCCAATTTACACAAACCTAAATTTCCTTCAAAGATCACAACGTCGACCCTTTCAGAATAAAAACCCAAAAAAAATATTACCATTTTTGTTCTGAAATGTGGGTTTTACGGTCATTTATTTATCAAGGCAATCAAGACTTAGAATTTGAATGCAATCCCAATAAGTAAGATTTTCACCGTGAGATGAAAGAGATACAGAAATTGAGTCAGGGTTTCAAGATTATTAACCAGTAACGGCGAAGAATTTAGGGGAGGATGAGTTTATGGCGAAGCTGTGCAATGGCTTCCGTGTGCTGGTCGATGCAGAGAAAGGCGTGATAACTTTGCAGACTCCGAAGAAGAATACTGCTCTTTTGGGAGTGGAGGCGATGAGTGCAGATCAGCTTGGAGCGACGATTATAGCTCTTGATCTCAATGGCGACGAAGATCTCGATGAAAATGGAGGAACGGTGACGAGAAGGGAGCAACGGTGGCGATGATTCTGATCGCGATGGAAGCCGGAAGATTTTCGAACTCCAACTCGCAGGCACAATAAATGCGCGAATTAGACAGCGTCAAAAATGAGAACAAATAATGAACGGTAAAGATCTATTATAGATGGTCTTGCAATCCGATTTTGACCGTCGATAGAGAAAATGAATGGAAAAAATTCATTGAGGGAACGCCTTCGGCGTAACTAGCACTTGCATCAAGAGGGGGTGTAATGGTTGCGTTGATAGAGATTTATATGTCAGTTAACATGTTAAGAAAGTGTATTTTTAATGTTTACATAATTTGGTAATACAATCTTAAAATACATATGACATTTTCTGCAACATTTATAATATATTTGTATTGCATATTTGTTTATAGTGAATTAAAGGAAAAAATTATAACAATTTCAATTTTTGAAAAATTTGTAGTCGATGATTCCTTGTGCTTGTATGAAATGAGTATAGAAAATCTTCCATTGATCTTTTCTTTTACAAAGTATGCAATATCATGATATCTACAATTAGCATAAATACTAAATAGTATAGACTTTAAAGCCTTTATTTCATCTTACAAATAGAAATTTCCCAAAGAACTATGGTAAAAGAAATTGGTAATAGAGAACAAACTTATTTTCTTTCAAAAATAGTCATTTTTAAATCTAAATATCATAATTGCCAAATATTTGCAGAAAGCTCACATAATGATCCAATCACTGGCATCTAAATAATTTCAAGGAAAGCAATACTATGTGGGTCCTCCATTCCTATTGTTTATCAAATGCAACACACACAAAAGAATTTAAAGATACAAATTTCTAATGGATTCACATTATACTATGATAAATACAAGAGACAAATCAAACAACATTTTATATTCAACTAAATTGTATCATTGTTTTTGTTGCAACTTTAGCCCATGTGACCTTTCTATAGGGTATGATTTGGAGTTTTTAAATAGAAATTTTAATGAACTCGAAAAACATCATCAACAAATAATAAGTTCAGAGATTAAATTACAAATATTTGTTTAACTATACTTACATTTTTGTTCATATTTTTGAATAATATATTGTGTTATTATTAATTAGTTCACATTTATCCATTTTTTAAAATAAAATAAATATTTGCTAATAAATGGATCAGTAAATGTCACTCTTAGGATCAAGAGATCCAAGGATTAAGATGGGACACTAATTTCTAGTTGAAATAAAGCAAAGTAGCATAGAATACAAGGAAAGTATGTGTTGCAATCATCAATGAAGAAAAAAATATGTTATGTTACTCAAACTAATAAACCTACTTCACTTAAACCCATTGAAATAGCATAATCAGCCAAAGGAAGTACGAAAGAATAATCACAAACACCAATTCTATTTTTGAAGTAAGATTGTGCCATTATGGATAATAATTGATTTCATGTCCGAATTAATAATTGTACAAACACATCAAATCTAGCAAAAAAAAAAACCATTAGAATTGAATAATGCATCAATCAATAATATCTTGTTTGATTGAATTGAATTGAAGTTGAAGTTGAAGTACTTGTATAGCACTCCTAGTGGTTAGGGTTTAGGCCCAGGGATAACTAGCTCAAAAACTTAGCTTTCCTTTTCAAGATCCTATTTAAATGATGCTTAATGATAAGTCAAATGTATGGTATAGAGACAATATCATCATAAATTAAATTTCCCCCTTTACACCCTAGGAGTTCTCTTAAAAATGGATAAACACTCATCACCTTGTAGATGATGTCGAGAGGGGCAAGATTCGATAACCAAAGTAAGTGAAGGATTGCTTCTCTCTGAACATTTGTCTTTATCACTCTCATGGTTATGGCTTTCAAACAACCTACGAGGACATACTTAAATTGATAGCCTAAATGAAGCCATCATCTTGTAATTGCCCGTGGTTTTCTAATGTAGGAGCATCCAAGGTGTAAGAGCAAACTTACATCACAAAAAAAAGTTTATTTTCAATAAGGGCTAAATTTGGTAGGGCTCATCATTCATTTCCCATGGGAATTGGGGATTTTTCGCTTGGAAAATAGGAGCTAGGTTTGGTTAAAGCTCAGGAAGCCTAGACATCATCATATGGATCATCTTCTCTCAAACTTTATTTTTGCAATGGTTCGTCATCTTCAAAATTAGAGTATGCATGTCTCCTTTGTGATTTTGTTGAAACTGGAGAATTTGTCTTGCCATCATCAGAGTCTTCTAGACTTATAGCTGCAAAAAGATCTTGGGCATCATCTTGTGCATTATCACTTATATAATTTTCCTCATCTTCCATGGCAACATCAGGTTCCTCCGTATAAGAATCATAATCCTTGTGGTCCTTATCCTTCTTCTTTTTCTTCTTTCCCTTCTTTTGTTTCTTCTCAGACTGACCAACCTTATCATCGTCATCATCCCTGTCCTTACGTTTACTCTTCCATAATTCCTTCACACGTTCAAATTGCTCCTCTTGTTGCATCACCCACCAAAGTTCTTCCTCTTGCTTTCTCTTTTCCATATGAATCATTCGTTCTTCATTAGCTTTTCATTTTGGTTCATTAGCCAAGACAAGTTGGCGTGCTACTTTAATTGTTTCTTTTGCTTTAAGCCAACCATCTATTTTCAGTTCCATGTTGCCAAGCATACATAAAGCATTTAATGAGTTTTTATCCACCTTAAGTGCATCCCCAATCAATTCTAAGCTTGGTGCATTGTAGAAACAGATTCCAAGAGAAGATGATGCATACAACGATGATGGATAAGCTACCTCAAAATTTTAGTCAATCAAATATGCTTTGTCCCTTCCAAATCCATTTGACATAGTTAAATGAGATCTTATCAAAAACCTCAAACGAATCATCTATATGTTATCTTTTCATTTTTCCTCTTTCTTGTTTTTTATGGGAAACCTATTTTAGTCTTTATTTTAGAACATTTTATGTGTCCTTCAATGTATTATGCTTTATCTTTCTATCAAATTCTAGATTAAAAGAACCTATAATTGAAAATAGATTAATTCATCTATTTTTATTTTACAGTCCCAAATAGGTGGATTAAATTATTTTGCTGTTAAGAAAATCTTGTACAATGTAATGTGCCCTTTTCGAAATGAAACCAAGTTGAAACTCAAATGCTCATCATTCATTTCCCATGGGCCTTGGGGATTTTTCTCTTGGAAAATAGGAGAATAATAATAACTCAAGAGGATCTTAATTTCATAAAAGGGGCCACTTAAGTGTTGGCACAAAGACTAGGAAATTTTTATGTTGCAAATGGGGCAGCCATTGTGCTAGTTGAAAGGGGTCAATTTGATATTGCAAAAGAAATTTTTACATAGGTACAAGAAGCTGCTGCAAGAAACATCTTTGTTCAAATGCCTGATGTGTGGGTAAATCTAGCACATGTTTAATTTGTACAAGGACAGTTTGCGCTTGCAGTGAAAATGTTTATGCTGCAAATGGGGCAACCATTGTAAAGTGTTAACACAAAGACCAAGAAATGTTTATGCTGCAAATGGGGCAGCCATTGTGCTAGTTGAAAGGGGTCAGTTTGATATTGCAAAGGAAATCTTTACACTGGTACAAGAAGTTGTTGCAGGAAACATCTTTGTTTAGATGCCTGATGTGTGGGTAAATCTAGGACATGTTTACTTTGCACAAGGACAGTTTGCGCTTACAGTGAGAATGTATCAAAATTATTTGAGGAAATTCTATTTTGGCACAAACGCCCAAATTTTATTATATTTAGCTCGAACACATTATGAAGTAGAATAGTGGCAAGATTATAAAAGAACATTATTAAGAGCAGTAGATTGTAATGAGTGTTTCAAATCTATGTTTAATGTAATGAGGGTTTCAAATTACCTTTGAATTTGCTGTAGAGGGTGTCCCCAAATCTGACTTTTCTACAAAGGGCCTCGGCAAATTCAAATTCGTTGAAGCAAATTTTGAATTCCTTGCCCGCCTTTTCAGAAGTCTCCAGGTCCTCTCCAAATCTTATCGCCCATGCAAGTAGCTGCTATAACTAATCAAAACACTTCAGTGCCAAGTAACGAATGAACCGAAGTCTGCAATGAGGTCTGCAATGAACAAATACAGTGAGGTCTGCAATGAACGTGAATAATCATGCCAATACATAGCGCTCAATACATTGCGCCAATAATTGGCTGAATTTTTTTTTTAGTGCTGTCATTTTTAGTTGTCGTGACTATAATTTTTAGTCACGTAGTCATTTATTTGCCAAATTCTACTAGTGGAAAGAATTAATTTGGGAAAGCTATAGATTATTGCTTAAATATTTAGCTTATTACAGCAATAGTTTTGTCAGTATCCCAACAATAAAAAAATGGACAGAAACCTAATCCCATGATTAATGATGAACAACATATAGCTTAAGTTACAGTATTATTTATCTTTGAAACCTAACAACTCCCAATCTCTCATTCAACTCAGTAACAACAATATTGTTTAATTTTAGAGAAAATAATCTTCTTTTGAGCACACTTTCAACATGGTGGGAGATGGATGACTATTCAAGAAAAAAGATGTTTTATTATTGTTAAAAAAGTTATGTTTAAACATTCTTGGCATTTGAGTGTCATTTATCTACAATAATTTGGCCCAAAATATATGAAGATCATTCATCTAACCCAAGTTGATCAACCTTTATTTGAAATCTAAAAATAAGTTATGACCTTTTAGTATACATATTCTTATTATACTGTTGTAATAGTTATCTTAAATTGGTAAAAACATATGAAGATCGTTCATCTAACACAAGTTGATCAACCTTTATTCAAAATTTGAAAAAAATTATGACCCTTTACTATACAAATTCTTATTATAGTGTTGTAATAGTTGTCTTAAATTGGTAAAAACATGTGAAGATTCAAAACAATATGATCAACATTTATTCTAAATCTAAAAAGAGATCATGACCTTATACTAGATACAAATTCTTATTATAACATTGTAATGGTTGTTTTAAATTTTCATCCAAAAATACCAAATCAAACCAAATTGGTAACTCACAACTATACAAGTAAGGTGGTTTAACAATTATAATAATAGGCATAACAAGAACATGGGAGTCCTTAATGTAGATAAATTATGTCATTGTAATGGTTGTATTAAATGTTCATACAAAAAAAACAAATTGGTAACTCACAACTAGACATTGCAAGTACAATGGTTTGATGATTCTAATAACATTCATGCTAAGAGCATGGAGAATCCTTAGTGTAGATACACCTTTATTTTCAGTGGATGCAATAATTGTCTAAAATCCTTCAACTGGGATTGGGGTTGAGGGATCTTATTAATACCTCATTTTCTCTTCTCATAATTTATTTTTTTCTGTCTTTTCTATTGTAGAATGAAACCTTACCACCAAAACCTCCACATACAAACGTGATATTTTATGCTCACTTACAAATTGCAAACCTTGAAAGCGAGCAAGAAGCTCATCATAATTATTTGTCCGTTTTAATAATTTGAATGTCATTATCTCAAATTATTCCATCCTATTCTTGTGGAAGTTGGTGATTTGTTGATTTTGCTTAATGGTGCCTATCTTCGCTTTGTGGATCACTTTCTCAATGTTGCCTATCCATGTGCCTTGTGTTGGTTGTTTACATGATACCTTCTTAGCTTGTCATTTCTATCATCATAAAGACTAGCACTTACACTAGGAGGGGGTGCAAGGAATGCATTGATAGAATAATATATCTAGTTGAAAATGGTAAGGCACTATTTTGTATTGTCCAAAACTATGGAGTAATCCAACTCGATACTAAACAACAACATGGATAACTCCATTGATTATTGTTATATAGTATTTCTTATTGTTTTAGAATTGTTTCTAGCTTTTTTGTTTCAATCTATGTTACATGGGGACCTCAGAAATGTCTACAAAACAAAGGACTTGCATCATATGCGACAAAGAGTGCAAAATTTTAGCAACACCTAAATCTGGCTTAAAAATGCTTGGGAAAACTCAAATATGAACCCTAAACCTGCTCTTTCAGTCAACTTACCCATTTTTAGTTTGGTGGCATTTTGTTGTGCTTGTTATATATGCACAATGACAATGAAATTTTGTTTATTTGTGTGTCTAATTTCAAGTGAACAAAAAAAGGATTGATGTATTTTGTGTAGATGGTAGCAAAGGACACACCACCAAAATAAATAAAAGCCAAGAAAAAAAATTGCAGAGGAAGACATAGTGTCAATATTATCTAGGCCTTACCACATTATGAAAATATTACAAATTTGCATAAATCCTCCACCATCTTACAAATCTTAAATATATAAATGAACAAAAATAGTTGTTTAGAGTTGTTTTAGAGAATTAGCGAGCTCATTTTCATGGAAATTGCCCACAACCTAAAAGGACATCTGCAGTTAAAGGGCACCACTCGCATGCACCTCAAAGGTTAGGATTTTAATAGTAGAATTTTAAAAGGAAAGGATTATACATCACACATTTTACCTAGCTTAAATAGAAGATATCAAACATTTGAAGCGCAAAGGAGACATTGTACGACCTGCTATGTGTCAGACTAAGAATTGCATAAGGTAGTTGTGCATGGTTGTGTATGGTGGCGAGGAGACATAAAGTCTTCTACCACATGTCTACTAATTATATTTGTAGTTGTTTGTATGTGGTCACGGATTGAGGCCTTGCAATTAACCATGATAATAAAAATAAATTATAATAACCTATCTTATTAGAATATAAATAATTGTACAAAAGAACAATAATGCCAGCTCGATTCCCATTGGACTAGGGCAAGTGAAAAATCCCTCATTGTAATTGCAAAGGAGGAGCTTTAAAATACATCTTGTTTCCAAGAGAAAGAGTAGGGGAGAGGGCCCAGTAGTCGTGCACCCTAACTTCGCGCTTCTAATTATCCTACGTCGAAATTTCAAATCACTCCCAATTTTTTACAGCAGCTTACTTGGCAAGTTCTCTACTTATAACTAAGGTTTCAGGGCCACATCATCAAATATGATGCCACATCAGCATGCGTTTTTGTCAAGGTGTCCAAAAAGGCCCCAAAAAATAGTGAGACCAATTCTCGTGCATTACATCATGAGTAGTTGAGCGCTGATGTGGTATCACATGATTGGTTGTTTTTTAGATCAAAAGCATACATTTTGTTTAATTATGGGTAGTCAATTCACAACTACTAGACATTATATAAACGACTATTAGGTATTATATGTACGATTGGGTGCACGACTATTGGACCCCGCACGACTATTGGGCCCTCTCCCCTACTTCAAATGGCATTCTTCTTTCGAAAGCATAGACAAAGAATTATGGAGTAAATACTAGAAGGAGGGTAATTCCAAGAAGGCACCCTCTTAGTATAAATATGCTATTGAGATGTTCAGCTTGTGCGGATTCCTGATTGAGGCATTTGAACTGAATAAATATATGCAAGTGAAGTGAACAGTATAGTGTAAAAGGACTCTCTTTTGGGTCGACACCACCCACATCACGGTATCTCCTACAACCAAAGAATGAGTGTAAAATACCTGTTTTAGCTGTATAAAAACATCTATGCCAATTCACCTTTTCAAATTAAAATCTATGGCTCATGGAGACCATGTCTCCAAATCTGATCACACCAAGAATATTTTGAGCTGAGAAGATTTGAATCCAAAAAAATAAAAATGTTCCCTTTGCCACTTTGAAATTGGCTTATTTTAAATGCATGGTTTCAGTAGAAAGGGTTTCGGTCAAAACCCTTTCTACTGAAACTATCTATGTGGCATCTTAGTTGGCAGCTAACTTAGCTTTTTTCAAATTTTTCTGAAACTTTAAACTTCAACTAAGAATATCTTTAGTCAGAATAATGTTTTCAAAAAAAAAAGAAACCATTTTGTAGAGCTTAGAGTGGTGAATCCAAATATGTAATTTTAAAAATATTTTTATTATATTTAATATATTTTATTTTTAAAATAATGCAAGTAGGTTGTTAAAGTTTTAAAAAAGGCTGATTAGAAATTAACAAAAAAATAGTAAAACATATTTTAAAAAATTGAAAAATATATGGTGCATTAGAGGAGAGAGTCCTCTTCAAAAGGGTATAATTTGTTTTTTGAAAATGATTAAAAAAATAGACAATAATTGACGTCCAATGAAAACTGTCAAATTCTAAAAAATTTGACTTTAAAATGTTATTACGAGAAAATATACATCAAAATTTCGAAAAAAAAATCCATGCACTAGATATTGAAGTCACCTATTTGGACAAAAAAGATAGGGGAAAATGAAGTTTTTTTCTATTTGTTTCTCGATGTCAAATGAACATCACTTTTTCTTGAAATTTTCAGCATTCCAAAATTTGATCTTAAATTGATTAAAAAAAATAATCAAAACAATTTCTAAAAAATTACAAGATTAAACTTCATTAATATTTCTACCTTTCATTAATTTATATCATTTTGCAATTCAAAACATAAAAACCAATTCTATGTGGTTAAAGTTCATAATTTTTTTTGTTGCTGGTTGATTCCTTTATAAAGTGTGACATAGGTTTGTGCTTTTACCTAATATTAAAATATTTTTGAGTTAATATGTTAGAAAATATAATTTGAATTGTGCATAGAAAATAAATTATTTTTATTTTCCATTTTTTGTATGTAAAGATATAAGAGTATAAAGCATTAGATTGTTATGTTTTTATGTATAGAATATTATTTTTGTAGGTTAAATATTATTTTGTAGATTAAAGCAATAATGATGAGAAACATATATCTAAAGGAGCTATTTGAAATATGATTGAATACATATTTGTATAATAAATTGGAGGAATCTTCTATAACAACTTTAATTTTGTATGGAATAGAAAGTTAATGATATGTACAAATTATAAGAATGCATGAGGTAAGATCAAATACATGACAATGTGTGTAAATGGAGATAAGTGAAAGTTGCAAAAATGATCCCAACTTCACACAAGAATGAATTATTTATCAACATTTAATCATATTGAAATATTCTCTCAAAATGAAAACAAAATTAAATAAGAATTGACATGGGTATGAAAAGAAATTAAATTATATCTTATATGCCTTCTTGTCATTATGCACTCACAAACTATATGGAATAGAACAAAATTTGTCTTCCCCGCATCCGCACACAAAAAAAACAAACACAATCCTAATCTTCGATGCTTTACAAGACCTCCTTATAGCTCTAATAACAATTGAAGGAATTTAAAATATAAAAGAGAATAAAGATTCAAAATTTTTAATCATTTTTTGTGAATAAAATCTTGTACATATTTAGATTAGAAAATGTAATTGAATGGAAAACTAAAATCTATAAATACCAAATAACTAATAACTAATGACACTAACAATGTTCATTATTTTACAATCATTTTTATTAGGATAATAATTAATTGAATCATGCACGTGGTGAATAAATGTTATAAGACTTGTAGATGTATCAATAGATGTTCATTTGTTGTCACTACCAAATTAATGTGATTTTAGATTCCAAATTTAGAAAAATGATTAAACTTCACTAAAACTATATATTATAAACATCTTTATTAAATATACATTAATTTTTTAAATGATATATCACGCTATTTATTTTTTATAATTCTATTAATATCATAATTTGGCATCACTAACATCATCATGTAAAAAATCCTATGTTCGAGTCATTTTTTGAGGTGGTCATCTAAATATTGGTCATTAACAAGTGTTAATCTTTGTTTGCGAATTGCCTTCTCTGTATTGAGGTGTATTGTGCATGGTTTCTGAGTTTGATTCTATATAAGAACAACAACAAATTTCAATGGTGTTTTTTAAGTTTTCTTTGTCTAAATGTTATTAAATGTGTGTTTTTTCCCTACAAAATTGGAGTGTACAATCATTGACGAACGATTTTGAATAAACATCTACCACGTTTTAGTTGTCAAAATGTAACAAGCACACACATTAATATATAAAGAGTTACTCATTTCTTTGAAGATTATGACAACTGACAAGGATCTATAGTTGTTTGGTGCACTTCATAGATGCAATGTTCAAATGACTGCCATTGTACATGAGTCGATTGGTGACTGACCAAAGGTCAAATGAGTCTGTCGCTATACGTGAGCCTTCTGATGATGGATCAACTATTAAATTTCATATTATTAACAAACCCACAAGGAGCAGAAACTTGGAATTTTCATGCCTCCCATGTTTGGATCAATAGAATGCTCCATGATGGTTATGATTTTCTTGTTCTCATCGCCATGAAATATTTTCTCTAGAAGCCTGCAAAAATCCTATGTTCTACTTTTTGTTCATTGTGAATAGATTGAAGTAGCAGTTAGTTTGGGATGTTCAAATACATTTTAACTCACAACCAATATCTTCGTTTAAGAGGCTACACAAATCTTGTGTTGAACTCAATAATCTAGGAAATCTAAAACCCCAATATTTTTAGAGCTACTTTTTATTCATTGTGAATAGGTTGAAGCAACAACTACTAAGCTTTTCATGCTTGAATAAAAGAGTTTAGAATATTATTGAGCAATTGCATTTTTTGCCTCTATCCTTCTTTGGTAAAATGTTGTGTTAGGAGTTCATCAAAGAAGGATGAGAAAAAACTTAAATTTAATTAAGAATTTTCATAATTATGGTCTTCGTGAGATCCTATCCTCTTTACTTCTAGAATATGAATGTGTACACTCGAGCACCTCTTTCCTCAAATCTATGCTAGTAACAAAACATGAATTCAATATTTCAAATTTAGGGTGATGCTAAGAATTGATTTGTGAATAAATGGTTGTGCTCTTCAACATTAAGAGCCTTCCTATCGTTGTGAAAATTGCAGAAGCTTTTGAAATATAAAGAAATTATATTGGTGAAGTCCTATAGAATGATACCCTTTTTGACATCATCACTAAAATCTAATGTGTTGTTTGTTTTTTTCTTCTATAGGTATCAATAATGTTAATGTAATCATGGATTGAAACAATAGTTGTAGGAGACTGGGTTTAATTCATCTTATTTTAATTTAATTTTTTTTTTTGACGGGTTTTATAATATTTTTCCTCCAAACTGTACCTATTTTTTCTCATTGGCATCCTTAACAACAGAACATAATTTGTGCAGAATCTTGAGGTAAGTCACTTTCCCTGGTTTTAATGAGGTTTCTATGTACCTGATTGGATCAATTTATGTTTGTGCATCATTCCATTCTAAAACAATTATGTTGTGTTCCATCCCATTCTAAAATAATTTTGTTATTATCTATTAAATGAAGACATTGGACTTTGTGGTTTTATCTAAGCCATTATTATAACAACATAGGCAGTGACTCTCATATGCTCTTTCAAATATCGCTTATGACAGATATGTAAAAAAATTTGGGGGATCATGTGAGTCGTAAGCTAGAGGATTTCTTAGACCACTATTATAGCAACAGAAAGTTAGGAAGCATGTATTAAGAATTGGATAATAGTTAGGATTTCATCAAATAAGTCCTCTTCAATAATATCATCTCCATAAACATCTTTATCTTGCTCCTCTTGGGGTCCAACTTCACCATCTACCATGTCATATGGAAAACCCAAATTAATTTTGTTTAGTAGGGTTTCTAGGAGCACTGAAAATTTGATCAAAATGTTACAATAACAGTTTGGATCAAATTTAGAAGAACTCCATCTTATATCTAATGAATGAAATTAAAAGAACAACCATCTCCAGGAGGTGGCTCAGTAGGAAGCTCATGCAAAGTTTTTGGATTCTCCCCTTTGGCTACCCTTTCTCTCAACTCTTGGATGTAAGTCTGAAAGGGTACACAAAACTAGCATCATCAGCATTACTTTTAATTGTTTTATTTTATGTCAGGTGAAAGGCAGAGACGAAGAAGAGGAGGATACATACCCTAATATGTTTGTTGTAGCTAACCTTCTCAACTTTTTCCACAAAGTAGGGGAACAAGACAAAAGGCAACAAGAGTGAGTGCCAATGAATATATGCCTCCATCAAGTTCCCCAGATCCGTTACCTGCATTCAACAAATCCAAATCTAAACACAAAATACAGTAAATAAAAAATATAGAGTAAGAAAAGAAAGGCATCCAAAGGGTTCGGGTATATGCTGGTTAAATCGCCCACATTGCAATAATGAAGTCTGTGAAGAGGGTTGGTTCATATCTTTGTGGTGAAGTAACAAAAAAATCAACATGTTCATAAAATAAAACACTGGAACATAATGACCCTGTACATTGACAATGAAGTAAAGCATTTGAACACAAAAAATTATAAAAATTAATAAATAAATATTTTTAGAATCGAATTAGATTAGATATGCCATTACTTTCGCAATGATGGGTATGGATATTTTTAAATCAAATCATATCAGATATGCCACCGCTTAGAGTAGATTTTCTATGATTTAAATATGCCACTACTTTGAGAAGATTTTATATGATTTAAATATGCCAGATTTTTTTAATTTTTTTTTACCAAAGGGTGTCCTCAGTAGCCTAGCCCAGTGCCCAATAGCCCATATCTTGGGTACCTGAGGTGAGCTGGGGCGAGACTAATCCCTCTAGGTTGCACGCAACCCTCGACTAGCCTCGTGCAACAGGTGAAGCGAGACCTCAGAGTCGAACCCAACAAATTAATTCGCAATTTAACAATAAACCAATAGTTGTTTCACAGGGTGAGATTGACTGTTTCCAACGTGAGACAATATTCTAGATGAAAGCAAGTACAAAATATAGCCTATCGGCTAAATAAGTTTGTGGGCTCCCCATGTTGCATGCCACCTTTTTTGTTCTTTTTTATAATAGGTTTTTGGGCTCCCCATGTTGCATGTCACCTTTTTTGTTCTATAAGTTTTTTTATAAATATTAGTGCCTATATATGCTAGAAACTAAGTCTTGAGTACTTAATGGCTCTCAAATTTTTAATGATATAAATTCATTTAGAAAGTCACCAAGGATCGTCATGTTACACATAATTTTGGTATTCTAGTTGGAGATAATTGTAGATAACATGCTTTGAGTTCTAATGTAATGCCATGACAACTCCAAAAGGTGTCCAAACATAATCGAGTTTGAATTCATAGAGGTGTAGTCGAAGAAGGTTGAACAAAGGATGAGTGTGATGGGAACATGTTTACAATAATGTAATTCTAAGATAAAATCAATATTATTTATTTTTCAAATTTTACTATATTAAATTCTATATCTTTTGACATCCACTTTAAGGTTTTTAAAAATAAAGAATATACAATAGTTTTACAAACTTTTTCCTTTTTAACAAGATTTTATAGAGTGCAATGAAAAGTACAATGAATACGTTGATATCCACCATATTTTGTAATCATGGATTAGATTAAAGAACTAGTGGCTATTTGTTGGTTATTACTTGGAGATGCTCAAAATACTGCAGATTGATACTTTGGATATTTATTTCCTTAACCATGATAGAACGATATCTTGTATATAAGATGATGATTGTGTATCTTTATGACAAAAGAAAATGAATTCAAACACTTCATGACTCTAACCTTGACATATGTTGCTACTTTTAAAAATAAATAGCTAAAGACTTTATGAATGTACCCTAAAGATTGAGTACTTAAGATGTTTAAGATGGCAGTTGTCTAAGACAATATTTAATAGTTAAAATTTTGGGAGCAGACACTTGGTAGTTGCATGCCTCCCACATTTGGCTAGGCAATATATTCCTCATAGAATATGTTTCCTTATTCTCATCGCCGTGCAATTTTTTTAATCTAAAAGGCTACATAAATCATGATCTATGTTTTTCCATTGTGAATAGATTGAAACAATAGTTTTAGGGAGACTGGTCTAGCGTGAAAACAAATTTTAAGTTTGTGAGGCCTACTATTTGACACACCTAGTTTGACTATAGTTTGATTTGAGCATTTTGATACTCTGTGTTTTAGATAATTTTGGATGATTATGGACATTCAATATTATGCTTGCTTTCTTGTTTATGAGTGGTAGCCAAAAGTTTAGAGCACACCTATAATTTTTCAACAAGGGAAAGTGGCTTGGTGATCCAAAAAGATAGCTTTCGCTCAATTCTATTAAGAAAGGCTTTCCATAAGTCCATCAGAGAAGCTTGAAAGGCAAAGGAAATGCCAAGAAATTTGAAAATTTTCCCTTGATTGGTCCACTTCCTTGCAAATTGTTGCATCCAGGTAGGTTTGGGGAGAACAAAATACCAATAACATTGAGATTTTTTCCATTGAATAGCAAACTCAAAAGCTAGGGAAAAAATATCCAAGCATTTGAGGGTGGCCTCGATGTTGTCTTCATCCTCCAACAAAGTAAAACAAGAATCATCAATAAAATGGCCATTAAAAGTTGTGCCGACCTCCTACTAAAGCTTCTTTCCTCCACATTGCTTGGACAATTGGTCCCAACTTGATTATTTGGCATATCTGGTTGGAGCGCAACCACTAGAACTTTTTGGATAAGGCACAACACTTGCTGAAGGTTTTGCAAATGGGGTTGCAAGCTAAGTGGGCTTAACCATGGGGAAAAATTCGTGGTTAAGCGAGCTTGAGCTGGAGTAGTATCGAGATGGGTGACCTCCTAGGAAGGCCCAGTGCTTCACCTCTGTGAGCATCGCCTAGATGAAATGAGTGTCGAGTGGACCATTTGCTATCGTGAGAGATGGGTTCTTGTGAACCACTACTCATGAAACATGGGTCAATGAGTTTGACTCGTAAAACTACATAGTTGAATCCTGATAGCAGTATCACAATTTGACATGTTGTGGAAAATACCTCTTACTTATTAGAAGAAATCCTATTAGGCACAACTCCAAGACATTCTCAGAGAGCACTCACGTGCTTAGGAGTGTGATCTTGGGCGGTGAAGAATTTTTCATAATGTCTAACAAGGGCTTAGAGAATGTCTAACAAATATTTGAGCACATTGTTTCCTTCCTTGATTTGCATGATGCCATGTGAAGTGTGTCAAGTTCTAAGAGCAAGGAAAAATTCCTTTGAGGCACGGTCACCAATTTTAAGACAATAATGTCTAGCATTGATTTAAGCCCCTCTCGCAATATGGTTATCAACGACTTGCTTTTGATGTATGAGCTCTGTAACTCTAACCTGCAAGGTCGAGGAGAAAGGGTTGTTAGCTAAGGCCTCCATGGCATTTCAAAGATCTGAGATGATAGCTTCATATGAATGCTTGTGAAAAATGGCCAGTTGGTGCCCATAGATGCGAAGAAATCGTGTAGTGCGATTAATGGCATTATTCTACCAAGCAATCCAACCCAACGTGTAAATGTGTCTAAAGTCAGGGTTCCAAATTCTTTTGATATGAGCTAGCATGGGTTGGTTACTCAGTAAGGAAGTATTCAAAAAAATTAAGATCTACATGGTCGATGTGGGCTCACTTGCTAATCAATGACAAGGTCACATCTACTAGCACATAATCGAAAAATGAGAATGACTGGAAAAAGGAATATAAAGATTGAGTGGATATCATTGCATGATCAAGATGCTTAAAAATTCTATCAAGCCCAGCTTGAAAGTTACTCCACATATGCCATAAAGAATGAGAATGGTGGTGACCAATATTGGGGTCAAAGAAACCTAATTTATTACACATGTAAAACCACACCTCTCTCTCACTAGTTTCCCACTAAAAAGGTAAAGTACCTTCTTTGTCGTATGCCACCTCAACCACTTTAATGTCACCACACAGAACCCAAGTAGCCACTAGAAGGGAATCAATGATCCATTGCCACATAAGAGATCTTTCAACAACATCATTGGAGGAATAGACATTAATAATCCCAAATGAATGATTATCAATGTTTAGGACGATCCTTATCAACCGATGCATGGGATCAAACCCATGGTCCACGACACAACCATGTTAATGTTGCGACAAGAGGGTGATAGCCCCGGCATGACCAACAACATGACAAGTGGTGAACGTCATACTTGTTGGACAAATAACTTGGCATGCAACAGACAACAAAATTTTTATAACTTTAACTTCTTGAAGACATAATAAATCAATGCTAGCATGCTTCTGAAGAGTATCCTTAACATAATACTTCCTGGAGAGGTTTGTGAGACCTCAAACATTCAAAGAGAGAAAATTCATGTACGAGACTCGATCATGTCATCGAAATCTAACTCTTCCAAAGAGGAAAAGCGATGTTATAAAAATTCTTGTGGCACTCTCCCCAACTGGAGAGGAGGAGAGGAATTTCTACAACAATTTTGTTGCAAGATCTCCTAAGAGACCTTGTTGCAAGAGAAGCAACAACTGGTTGAGCTGTCAACATAGATGGTGGCTAAGGCATTGTAGAAAGCCTTGGCCTAGCGAGTGTGTCATTGGCAATATTATGCATATCCTTCCCCTTCTTTGAAGGATTTAAAACCCCAAATGAAGGCTCCAAAACCTTAGTTGTCAGCCCTGAAGGGCCATTATATTTGTTCTTTCAACTTGTCATCGTAGTCCAATTTTCATCGACTTTGGAGGCAGGAGCTTCTATGGGATGATATTTTTTCAATTTCTCATGGCGAGGACTTAAATCTAGGGGCAACAAGAGGACAATCTTTGATCTTGTGATCAACAACTTGACATCTAAAACAAGTATTTGATAAATTTAAATATAAACCCTTTGGGTGTGTCAGGAGTTTCCGATTTGAATATCGATACTCTTTCAATTCTTTAGAGAGATCTACTTCAATATAGACTCATTTTTTAGGACGAGCTTGATAAAAATGGTCGGGTTCAATACAAATAACTTTCCCTAGGGAAGATGCTATGTGGTGCAAAAATGTAGACAAGGGAAGCCCAAAAATCTCAATCTAGATTGGGAACCTTAACTTCTTGTCATTAGAGACAAAAAATTATTGGGTCCACGGTTGGAAGACCAACAAAGAGGACCGAACATACCACTGACCATGGTTCATGATTGCTTGAGTATGATTTATTTCCATGAAACGAAAAAAGAAGAACCCTTTAGTCATGTTTTGGACCATATCAAGGTGAACTCCATGAGGGACCCAACTTTTGTTTACCCACTCTTTTAGCATGCTTTCATGGGGAGACCTCCTAACAAAATATATTATAAGAGTATGCTGCTCTAACCATTGACATGCATTATCTAATTTTGGGATGGGAATCACCACATTCACAAGGGAATTATAAGACTTACCTCATGAAAAACCTTTGGGACAAATTTTTGGGGGTTCCTTGTTTGGAGGAGGTGCCATTATGTAGAGCCGTCAAACCACCAACACCAACAAGAACTACAGGGTTGAAGTTAGTCGAGGTCATTGAAAAAAATGTTGCAATAAATGTGACAACACTTGGGATAGTAAATTGCTGCACCTATGATGCAATATAATACACGAATGCTAAAGATGACCACATAAGCAAAAAACCCTAATAAAACTTCATACCTCCCATCGAATTATCAATTTTTTTTAAAAAATTAATTATATTTTAACTTCTCTTATAAAAAAAATTACTACATATATACCTAAAATACAACTCTATGGAGAACACAAACCATACCTAAAATCCAACTTTGCTTTCCTCCAATTACAATTTCAAGCACTAAATGAACGGCAATAACTCAATTCCATGCATTTCTTATTATTAAGAGATAAATAGTGGAAATATCATCGGCTTAAGAGAGAATAGTGAGAATACAATCGGCTAATCAGATATGTTGGGGAAGAAAGTATATATCTGTCCACACTTCGCTAACAGGATGGGGCTAAGACTGAGGATTACAGGCAAGAAGGTTTGTAGTGGCCATCATAGTTTTTCAGTTTATCAATCTCCGAGCTGAAAGAAAAATCTACTGGTGAAGATAAGATTAAATTATAAAAGATGATGGCGTTAATTTCAGGGCCTGCCCCATCCTGTAGGACAATTATTCCTACGAACTCAAGGCCAAATTCTCGTTCTCCATCCTTGGGAGCACCCACATGCTTATCTATAAGGATATTGACGTGCAGGCCCGCAAAACAACTAAAATCTTCCCTTTTGCGAAGTGGGTTGTTGGGAATCGTTGCTTCCTTGCCTTCTCCTTCATCATTTACTTCAGAGGAAAGCCTTCCTCCCGAGCCATTGATAAGCAAAAAAAAACTCTTCGTTAGCGGTATGCTTCCTATAAAATCCTCGTTTTGATATATACTGAGTTTGCATTAATATGGAAATTTAGTACGCAAAATAGTTCATTTTATTTTATTTTAGTATAAGCCTCAGTAATTATTTTCCCCT